>CAWUHX010000350.1:0-63109 GCA_963922205.1 Romanomermis culicivorax
AAGCAGTGGTATCAACGCAGAGTACTTTCCAAAAAATTGTAATTTTTCACCAAAAAATTCGTTAAAATTTAGAAAATTTTCGAGATTCAAATGAAATTTTTTAACATTCATAATGAAATATGTGAATTTTAGCACAAAATATTCATTTTTAATACCAAATTTGGATAAAAATAATGAAAATTTGGATAATTTTCGAAATATTTCTGAAAAAATTCCAACTTTTCACCAAAAGATTCGTTTAAAATTTAGAAAATTTTCAAGATTCAAATGAAGTTTTTCAAATTTATGTTTGAAATATCTAAATTTTTCCACAAAATATTCATTTTTAATACGAAATTTAGATAAAAATAATGAAAATTTGGATAATTTTCGAAACATTTTAAAAAAAATTCCAACTTTTCACCAAAAGATTCGTTTAAAATTTAGAAAATTTTCAAGATTCAAATAAAGTTTTTCAAATTTATGTTTGAAATATGCTAATTTTTGCACAAAAATTTCATTTTTAATACAAAATTTGGACAAAAGTCATCAAAATTTGGATAATTTTCAAAATATTTTCCAAAAAATTGTAATTTTCACCAAAAAATTCGTTTAAAATTTAGAAAATTTTCAAGATTCAATTGAAGTTTTTCAAATTTATGTTTGAAATATGTAAATTTTTTTCAAAAAAATTCCATGTTTAATACAAAATTTGGACAAAAGTCTTCAAAATTTGAATAATTTTCAAAATATTTTCCAAAAAATTGTAATTTTTTACCAAAAATTCGTTTAAAATTTAGAAAATTTTCGAGATTCAAATGAAATTTTTTACATTCATAAAATTTGGACCAAAGTCTTCAAATTTGGATAATTTTCAAAATATTTTTTAAAAAAAATTGTATTTTTTTCACCAAAAGATTCGTTTAAAATTCAGATAATTTTCAAGATTCAAATGAAGTTTTTCAAATTTATGTTGAAATATGTAAATTTTTTTCACAAAAATTCCATGTTTAATACAAAATTTGGACAAAAGTCATCAAAATTTGAATAATTTTCAAAATATTTTAATAAAAATTGTAATTTTTCACCAAAAAAATTCGTTTAAAATTTAGAAAAAAAATTCAAATGAAATTTTCACATTTATAATTGAAATATGCGAATTTTTGCACAAAATATTCATTTTTAGCGCAAATTTCGACAAAAATCATTAGAATTTGAATAATTTTAGAAGCATTTTCCAAAAAATTCTAACTTTACACCAACAAAGTCCTGTAAAATTCAGATGATTTCCGATATTGAATTGAAATTTTCTACATTTTTAGTTGTAAAATGCAATTTTTTGCAGAAAAATCTATTTTTATAACAAAATTTGGAGAAAAATTATCCAAATTTGGATCGTTTTAACAAATTTTTTGAAATAATTGCGATTCTGACAAAAAACCTAAAATTTTTCCTTTAAATTCAACAAAATTTCAAATTTGAATATAATTATTCAAACATTTTAGTCCGTAAAATGCAAATTTTCGCCCTAAGATTCCATTTTTAGAGCAAAATTTGGAAAAAACTATCAAAATTTGTATCTTTTTTGAAATCATCATAAAGAATTGCAATTTATCAGCAAAAAAGGCTTGAAATTTATGTAAAATTTAACAAATTTTCGAGATTTTAATTAAATTCTCCTATTTTTCCTGTGAAATACCAACTTTTTGACAGAAATCTCTTTTTTCGGGCGAAATTTGGACAAAAATGATTAAAATTTGGCTAATTTTAGAAAAATTTTCGAAAAAATTCAGCTTTAGACCAAACAAAAAATTCCCAAAAAAATTGCAGTTTTAAATTATTTCTCAAAAAATTGGTATATTTAACACCAAAAATTGAAATTTGTGCAAAATGTAGAAAATTTTCGAGATTTGAACGGAATTTACAAGAAGTTTTCCAAATTTATGTTTGAAATATGCAAGTTTTTGTACAAAAATTTCATTTTTATACAAAATTTGGACGAAAAACATCAAAATTTGAAATATTTTCAAAAAATTTCCGAAAAAGGTAATTTTACAGCAAAAAGTAAATATATAGTAAAATGTCCAATTTAATAGAATCATTGATATTTTTTGTTTATTTTAATTATTTTATTAATTTTTTTCAAAACACCGATTTTGAAATTTTCATCACTAAAATGTTGGATTTTAATTGAATTTTGATTGAAATTGAATAAATTTATTGAAAAATGACTAAAAAATACTTTTTTTAAAATAAAAATGACAAATTTCGATTGAAAAATTTAGGAAAAAATCCAATACCAACCTGAAAACGACGAATGTTGACTGTAAAATTTAGGAAAAAAATCAAATTTTAAGCGGAAAATAACCAATTCAAGTCGAAAAATTTGGAAAAAAAATTAAAATTTAGACTGAAATAATGAGAAATTTCCATCTAAAAATTCCAAAAAAGCAAAATTTAAAGCTAAAAAATTGATTAAAAATTGAAAAAATCGAGTTTTAGGCAGAAAACGACGAATTTTCGTGTCAAAAGTACAAAAAAGGGAAGTTTTAGGGGTTAAAAATGACGAATTCGATCGAAAAATTGACGAAAAAATGTCAAATTTTAATTTTAGAAAATGACAAAGAAGTAAAATTTTGAATCTAAAAATGACATCTTTAATATGAAAAATTATGAAAAAAAACTAAATTTAAAGCTGAAAATGAAAAATTTTGACTGAAAAATTGAACGAATGATCAAGTTTTAGGCTGGAAAAAAGCAAATTCGATGGGAAAAATGACAACAAAAATAAATTTCTACGAAAAAATTAACAATTCTAATCAAAAAAGTTGAACGAAAAAATCAAACTTAACACAGAAAATGATGAATTTTCACGTGAAAAATCCAAGGAAGTCAGTTTTTAGGGCTAAAAATGTCCAATTTTGATCAAAAAAATAAAGAGAAAGTCAAATTTACGACTAAAAATGACGAATTTAAGTGAAAAATTCAAGGAAAAATCAAATTTTAGGTTGACAATGACAAATTTTAATCGAAAAAAAGTTAAAAAATCATATTTTAAACTGAAAATGACAAATTTTGAAGAGAAAAACGAAAAAAAAGTCGTTTTAGAAAATTCGGAAAATTTTAAAAATTTATCTTTGGAAATCAAGAGAAATTTAACATTTTTCAAAAATTCAAAAATCTCATCAAATTTCCAAAATTTCAAAATTTTGAAATGTAAAACTCTGAAAAATTCAAGAACCTCAAATATTTAAAATTTTTAAAAATTTAGAATTTTTCAAAATTTTTGCACAAATGTTTCATTTTCAATACAAAAGCACTTGTGAGTTGCTTGAAATTTCAAAATTAAATGACGAATTTTCATCATTAAAATGTTGAATTTTGATTGAAATTGAATAAATTTATTGAAAAATGACTAAAAAATACTTTTTTTAAACTAAAAATGACAGATTTCGATTGAAAAATTTAGGAAAAAATCCAATACCAACCTGAAAACGACGAATGTTGACTATAAAATTTAGGGAAAAAATCAAATTATGACCAACTTTCATCCGAAAAATGACAAAAAAAATGCGAAATTTCAATCTCAAAAAGACGAATTTTGACCGAAAATTCGGAAAAGAATTAAACTTCAGACAGGAAATGAGGAATTTTTACATGAAAAATGTAAAAAAAAACAAAATTTGAAGCTCAAAATGACGAATTTCAATCAAAAAAAAAGGAAAAAAGTCAAATTTTTAGCTGAAAATAACGAATTTAAATCGGAAAAATTTAGAAAAAAATTAAATTTTGGCTGAAAATGAGAAATTTTCACCAAAAAAAAATGACAAAAAGTCGAGTTTTAGCTCTAAAAATTACATCTTTAATATAAAAAAAATTGAGAAAAAAAACTAAATTTTAAGCTGAATTTTTGCACAAAAATTTTATTTTAGGCGCAAAATTTGGACAAAAATCATCCAAATTTGGATCGTTTTACAAAATTTTTTTGAAATAATTGCGATTTTGACAAAAAAAGTTGACATTTAAAAAAATTTTTTTTTGATTAAAATGTCCAATTTAATACAATGATTTATATTTTTATTTATTTTAATTATTTTATATTTAATACAATAGTTTACATCGAAATGTTAATCTTACAGTAATTTAAATTATTAGCACCAAATGCAAAGCATTTTATGTTTATCGCAAGAGGCGACTTGCCGCCCGTTCGGATGCCAACAAACGTCGACGATAGTGGATCTGGAAAAAATTAAATTTGAAGAAATTTAATTAATTGGAAAATTTAATTAAAATTGAAATTTAATTAAATTTGAAATTTGATTAAAATTGAAATTTAATTAATTTTAAATTTAATTTAAATTGAAATTTAATCAAATTTAAAATTTGATTAAAATTGAAATTTAATTAAATTTAAAATTTAATTAATTTTAAATTTAATTAAAATTGAAATTTAATTAAATGATGAATATTTTTTCTAACTCGTGTTGTTTTCCTAAAATAGATTCTACGTCGCCGGAATCCACATTCCAAACGAAAAGTTCGCCGTGCGACGAACCGGCTGCGCAATATTGTTGATCCGGGCTGAAGCAACATCTCGTATAATCGGCGCCGATTTTGAAATTTTCATCACTAAAATGATGAATTTTAATTGAATAAGAATGAATTTTTAATTGAATTTATTTAAATATTTTTTTTATTTTATTTATATTTTAAATAAATTAAATTCAAAACAAATTAAATTAAATTAACAAATTGAATTAAATTAAATAATTAAATAAATAAAATGAAATAAATAAATTTAAAAAAAATCACTGAAATTTAATAAATCAATCAAATTTTATGAAATAAATTGAATTCTATAAATGAATTAAATTTGAACGATAAATTTAATTTGAAAATTAAATTTAATTAAATAACTAAATTATGTTCAATAAATGTAATCGCATAAATAAAATAAATTTCGAAGAAATTAAAAAGATGAAAATTAAATTTAATAAAATGGAAATTAAATAATATTTAAATTGCATCGAAAAACTTGATTAGAATCAACTAAATTAAATAAAATAACTTTGATAACATATTTTAAATTAACTAAATTAAATTTAATAAAAATTAGGACTTTAGAAAATTTAAACTCTATACAATAAAATCATTCAAATTTAATTAAATGACCAAAAATTAAATTTACTTAATTTAATTAAATTAAAAATAATTGAAAAATCAAAATTAAAAAAAAATAATTGCTAAAAATTCAATATTAAATTTTTCCAAAATTTTTTTTTTAATTTTTCCAAATTTTTTTCTGAATATTTGTCAAATTTCTTTTAGAATTTTTCTCAAATTTTTTTCAAATTTTTCAAAATTTCAACATTGTTGATCCAGGCTGAAGCAACATCTCGTATAGTCGGCGCCAATTTTGAAATTTTCATCACTAAAACTATATTTAAATTTTTTAATTAAATTAAACTTGAGAAAATTGAAATTAAATTTAATAAAAATGAAATTGAATTTAATAAGATTAAAATTTAAAATAATTAGTAAATTTAAATTAAGATTAGTAGAATTAAATTTGACAAAATAAAAATTGAATTTAGTAAAAGTGAAATCAAATTTAAGAAAAATCAAATTGACTGTAATGAAATTGAATTTATATTAATAAAAATCCAACAAACTTCAGTAAAGTTGAAATTAAATATAATAAAATCAAAAAATTCAATAAAATTGAAATCAAATTAAATTTAATCAAATAAAATTTAATCAAATTCAAATTAAACTGAATAAAATAGAACTTAAATTTACTAAAATGGCAATTGTATTTGATAAATTAAAATTCTTTTTATTAAAATTGAAATTATATTTAATAAAAATGTAATCAAATCCAGTAAAGTTGAAATTCAGTATAATAAAATTAAAATCAAATTCACTTTATTCAAATGAAATTCTAATTAAATTTAATGATCTTCAAATCGCATTTTATAAAATTCAAATTATATATTAATCAAAAATCAAATTAAATCCAGTAAAGTAGAAATTTAGTATAATAAAATTAAAATCAAATTTAATGAAATTGATTGAAATTTAATGAAATTGATAGAAATTTAAATTAAATCTAACAAAATTTCATTTAGATTCTAACAAAAATCAAATTAAATTCAATAAAATTGAAATTAGATTTAATAAAGCGAAATATGAATTTCATAAAATTCAAATTCAATTTAGTAAACTTGAATTTAATAAAATAAAAAAACAATTTAGTAGAATTAAAATCAAATTCAATAAATTTCAAAAAAATAATTCAATAAAGTTGAACCTGATTATAATGAAAATCAAATTCAATTCAATAAAATTCAAACTAAATTCGATAAATTTCAAATTATTCAATAAAATTAAATAAAATTCAGGTTAATTGAAATTAAATATAATAATATTCAAATTCGGATTAAACTTAATAAAATTCAAATGAAATTTACTGAAATTAAAATTGTATTTGATAAAATTATTGGATAAAAACCAAATTAAATTCAGTAAACTAGAAGTAAAATTAAAATCAAATTTGATTAAATTCAAATTGCATTTTATAAAGTTTAAAATTATATTTATCAAAAATCAAATAAAATTCTGTGAAGTTGAAATTAAGTATAATAAAATTAAAATCAAATCCAATAAAATTCAATAAAATCCAAATTAAATCTAACAAAATTCAAATTGGATTTAACAAAATTGAAATTATATCAAATAGAAATCCAATAAAGTTGGAGTTAAGTATAATAAAATTGGAATTAAATTTAATAAAATTGAAATTAAATTTAATAAAAATAAAATTGAATTCAATAAAAATGAAGTTAAATTTTATAAAAATGAAATTAAATTTAATATAATGAAATTAAATTTAATAAAAATTAAATTGAACTTAATAAGATGCAAATTTAATTTACTAAATTCAAATTTAAGTTAGCAAATTTAAAGTTATTAGCGAACTTAAATTAATATTAATAGAATTAAGTTTAATAAAACAAAAATTAAATTAAATTAAATAAAAAATTAAATTCAATAAAATAAAAAATCAATTTACTAAAATTGAAACCAAGTCAAGAAAAATCAAATTGACTGTAATAAAACAAAAATTACATTCAGTAAAGTTGAAATTAAATATAATAAAATTCAAATTGAATTTACTAAAGTTGAAATTAAGTATAATAAAAAGTAAAACCCAATATAATAAAATTCAACAAAATTCAAATTAAATCTAACAAAATTCAAATTAAATTTAATATAATCGAAAATAAATTAAATAAAATTCGAATCAAATTTAATAAAATTCAAATTGTACTCAATTAAATTGAAATTATATTCAATAAAAACCAAATAAAATTTAGTAAAGTTGGAATAAAGTATAATAAAAATTGAAATTAAATTTGAGAAAATAAAATTTAATTCAATATACTTGAAAGGAAGTTCAAATTAAATTAAATGAAATTTAAATTTTATTTCATAAAATTGAAATTATATTCAACAAAAATCAAATAAAATTCGGTAAAAATGAAATTAAACACGATAAAATTACAATTAAATTTAGTCAAATTTAACCTTATTGAAAAAAATTAAATTAAATTCAACAAAATTTATATTAAATTTAATGGAATTCAAATTTTTTTTTAAATAAATTGAAATTATATTCATTAAAAATCAAATAAAATTCAGTAAAATTGAAATTAAGTACAAAAAATGTAAAAATCTAATTTAATAAAATTTGAATAAAATTCGATAAAATTCAAACTAAATCTTATAAAATTCAAATCAAATTTGATGTAATTCAGATTATATTTTATAAAATAGAAATTGTATTTAATAAAAATGCAGTAAAATTCAAGGAAATTAATCAAATATAATAAAATTCAAACTGTATTAAATTAAATTGAAATTATGTTCAATAAAAATCAAATCAAAGTTCGTAAAAATGAAATAATGTATAATACAATTAAAGTCAAATTTTAATGTTCAATTAAATTCAGATTAAATTTAATGAAATTCAAATTGTACTTTATAAAATTGAAATTATATTTAAAACAAATTCAGCAAAGTTTAAATTAAATATAATAGAAATCCAATTAAATTTACCAAATTTCAAATTGTATTAAATTAAATTTAAATTATATTTAATAAAAATCAAATAAAAGTTCGTAAAGTTGAAAATATGTGTAATAAAATAAAAATCAAATTTGATAAAATTCAAATAAAATTTAAATAAAGTTCAATAAAATTCAGATTAAAGTTGATCAAATTAAAATTGCATGTTATAAAAGTGAAATTATATTTAATAAAAATCCAATAAAGTTTAACTTAAATATAATAGAATTACAATTAAATTTAACAAATTCCAGAGAAAATTTAATAAAATTTAAATTAAATTTATTAAAATATAATAAAATTTTAATTAAACTCAATTAAACTCAAATAAAGAGAGTTGAATTGAATATAATTCAATGGAAAATTAAATTAATTAGAATAAGATAAATTAAGGTAACTTGGATTAAATAAATTGAATTAAAAAAGTCACATTAGGTAAATTAATATAAATAAATTGAAAAAAAAACAAAATCAACAAATTAAATTTGATTAAATTTGAATTAAAATTTGATAAAATTCAAATAAAAAAACTAAATTAAATTTGATCAAATTAAAAATTAAATGAAATGAATTAAATTTGATCAAATTTAAGTTAAATACATTAAATTTTATCAAATTGAAAATTAAATGAACTAAATTTAATTTGAACAAATTCAAATTAAATCTGGATTTGATTTGAATTAAATAAACTGATTTGAAAAAATGAAATCATCAGATTAAATTTCATTAAACTTGAATTTAATAAACTCAATTAAATTTGTTCAAATTTAAATTGAGTGAATTAAACTAAATCTAATTGAAATTAAATCAAATGAAGTAAAAACTCGATTTAAATTAAATAAACCAAATTAAATTGAAAAATTCGATTCCGTTAAATTTAATTTAAATGAACTAAATTGAATGTGTTCAAATTGAAATTCAGAAAAAAAAATAAAATCAACATATCAAACTCCATTAAATTTGAATTAAATGAACTAAATGAAATTTGATTAAATTTAAATCGTATGAACTGAATTAAATTTAATTAAATTCAAATTAAATAAATTAAATAAAATTTAATTTAAATTAAATATAGTAAATTGAATTGAAAAAATTAAATCAACAATTTAAATTCTATTAAATTTGAATTAAATGAAGTAAATTAAATTGAGAAAAATACAAACAAGAAATTAAATTTCATTGAATTTAAACTAAATAACTAAATTAAAATTTAAATTAAATAGACTAAATTGAAAAAAAAAAATTCCATCAAATTCGAATTGAATAAACTAAATTAACTTTTTTAAAATTCAAATCAAGTGAACTAAATTAAATCTGTTTAAATTACAATTAAATAAACTACATTAAATCTAATTAAATTTAAATCAAATGAACTGAATTAAATTTAATTAAATTCAAATTAAATTTAATTGAATTCAAATCAAATTTAATTGAATTCAAATTAAATTGAATTAAATTCAAATTGAATTTAATTAAATTCAAATTAAATTTAAATTAAATAAACTAAATTTAATTGAAAAAAATAAAATCAAAAAATTAAATCTGATAAAATTAAAATTTCAATTTACGTGTAAATTTTGATGGACTCATTCATTCGAAGATCGAAATTTATAAGTTGATCATCGCGCGTGCAACATAATAAATAACTGGCGTCTAAAAAATGTAAATTTAAATGTAAATTTTGTTGTTATTCATTTTTTTAATTGTTTAAAAGTTTTCTATTCTTTCAATTTTACAATTTTTTTTTAATTTTCTTCAAGACTTTTTCTCAATTTTTCCAATTCTGTTAAATTTTTTCTATTTTTTCCAATTTTAAATTTTTTTAAAGTTTTACACTAATTTTTTTTGTTTTTTAAAATTTTCTTTTTAATGTTTCTCAAATTTTTTTAACTTTTCTAAAAAACTTTTTTCAATATAAAAAAAATTTTTTTTTATTTTTCAAAAAATTTCTTTTCATATTTTCCTAATTTATTTTTCAATTTTTCAAATTTTTTTTTTAAAAACTGTTTTTCAAATTATTCTAATTTTTTTCTAATTTTCTCAAAAATTTTCTTTCAAATTTCCCTCAATTTTTTTTTAATTTTTCTAAAACATTTCTTCGTTTTTTTCAAAAAAGTCTTCTTTTCAATTAAAAAAATATTTATTAAATTTTCCAAAAATTTTTTTTGAATTTTTGTCTATATTTTGAAAATTTTGTCAATTTTTTCAACTTTTTGGAAATTTTTTTCAATTTTATAACTTTCTAAAAATTTTCTCATTTTTTTCAACTTTTTTGAAAATTTTCTCAATTTTTTCAACTTTTTTAAATTTTTCAAAAATTTTTTTTCTCCAAATTTTCCTTTATAATTTTCAAATTTTTAAAAATAATCCCCCAAAAATTTTTAAAAAATTTTTCTGAATTCTTTTTTTAATTTTTCTCAATTTTTTGAATTTTCTGAAATTTTTTTTTTAAATGTTTCTCAAATTTTTTTTTAACTTTTCTAAAAAACTTTTTTCAATATAAAAAATTTTTTTGTTATTTTTCAAAAAATTTCTCCTCATATTTTCCAAATTTATTATTCAATTTTTAATTTTTTTTCATTTTTCTAAAAACTGTTTTTCAAATTATTCTAAGTTTTTTTCTCAGTTTTGCTCCAAAATTTTTTTAAAAATTTTTTCTCAATTTTTCCATTTTTTTAATTTTTCTAAAAACTGTTTTTCAAATTATTCTTAAAAATTTTTTTCTCAATTTTCATGGAAAAATTTTCTTCTAATTTTCTCAAAAATTTTCTTTCAAATTTTCCTCAATTTTTTTTAATTTTTCTAAAATATTTCTTCGTTTTTTCAAAAAAGTCTTCTTTTCAATTAAAAAAATATTTGTTTAATTTTACAAAAAATTTTCTTGAATTTTTGTCTATATTTTTAAAATTTTCTCAATTTTTTCAACTTTTTGGAAATTTTTTCAATTTTATAACTTTCTAAAAATTTTCTCATTTTTTTCAACTTTTTGAAAATTTTCTCAATTTTTTCAACTTTTTTAAAATTTTCAAAAATTTTTTTTCTCCAAATTTTCCTTTATAATTTACAAATTTTTAAAAATAATCCTTTAAAAATTTTCTAAAAATTTTTCTGAATTCTTTTTTTAATTTTTGTCAATTTTTTGAATTTTCTGAAATTTTTTTTAAAATGTTTCTCAAATTTTTTTTAACTTTTCTAAAAAACTTTTTTCAATATAAAAATTTTTTTTATTTAGCAAAAAAATTTCTCTTCATATTTTCCTAATTTATTTTTCAATTTTTTTTTCTAAAAACATTTTTTCAAATTATTCTTAAAGTTTTTTCTCAATTTTCATGAAAATTTTTTTTCCTTATTTTCTCAAAAATTTTCTTTCAAATTTTCGCCAATTTTTTTTTAATTTTTCTAAAATATTTCTTCGTTTTTTCAAAAAAGTCTTCTTTTCAATTAAAAAAATATTTATTTAATTTTCCAAAAAATTTTTTTGAATTTTTGTCTATATTTTTAAAATTTTCTCAATTTTTTCAACTTTTTGGAAATTTTTTCAACTTTTTGGAAATTTTTTCAACTTTACAACTTTCTAAAAATTTTCTCATTTTTTCAACTTTCTGAAAATTTTCTCAATTTTTTCAACTTTTTTAAAATTTCCAAAAATTTTTTCCTCCAAATTTTCCTTTATAATTTTCAAATTCTTAAAAATAATCCTCCAAAAATTTTTAAAAAATTTTTCTGAATTCTTTTTTTAATTTTTCTCAATTTTTCAAATTTTCTGAAATTTTTTTTTAAATGTTTCTCAAATTCTTTTTAATTTTTCTAAAAAACTTTTTTCAATATAAAAATTTTTTTTATGTAGCAAAATAATTTTTCTTCATATTTTCCGAATTTATTTTTCAATTTTTTTTATTTTTCTAAAAACTGTTTTTCAAATTATTCTAAGTTTCTTTCTCAGTTTTGCTCCAAAATTTTTTTAAAAATTTTTTCTCAATTGTTCCATTTTTTTAGTTTTTCTAAAAACTGTTTTTCAAATTATTCTTAAAGTTTCTTTCTCAATTTTCATGAAAAAATTTTTTTTTTAATTTTCTCAAAAATTTTCTTTCAAATTTCCCTCAATTTTTTTTAAATTTTTCTAAAATATTTCTTCGTTTTTTCAAAAAAGTCTTCTTTTCAATTAAAAAAATATTTGTTTAATTTTACAAAAAATTTTCTTGAATTTTTGTCTATATTTTTAAAATTTTCTTAATTTTTGCAACTTTTTGGAAATTTTTTCAATTTTATAACTTTCTAAAAATTTTCTCATTTTTTCAACTTTTTGAAAATTTTCCCAATTTTTTCAACTTTTTTAAAATTTTCAAAAATTTTTTTTCTCTAAATTTTCCTTTATAATTTTCAAATTTTTAAAAATAATCCTCCAAAAATTTTTTAAAAAATTTTCTGAATTCCTTTTTAATTTTTATCAATTTTTTGAATTTTCTGAAATTTTTTTATAATGTTCCAAAAATTTTTTTCAACTTTTCTAAAAAACTTTTTTCAATATAAAAATTTTTTTTTGTTCAGCAAAAAAATTTCTCTTCATATTTTCCTAACTTATTTTTCAATTTTTCAATTTTTTTAATTTTTCTAAAAACATTTTTTCAAATTATTCTTAAAGTTTTTTTCTCAATTTTCATTAAAAAAATTTTTTCTAATTTTCTCAAAAATTTTCTTTCAAATTTTCCTAAATTTTTTTTAAATTTTTCTAAAATATTTCTTCGTTTTTTCAAAAAAAGTCTTCTTTTCAATTAAAAAAATATTTATTTAATTTTCCAAAATTTTTTTTGAATTTTTGTCTATATTTTTAAAATTTTCTCAATTTTTTCAACTTTTTGGAAATTTTTTCAATTTTATAACTTTCTAAAAATTTTCTCATTTTTTCAACTTTTTGAAAATTTTGTCAATTTTTTCAACTTTTTTAAAATTTTCAAAAATTTTTTTCCCCAAATTTTCCTTTATAATTTTCAAATTTTTAAAAATAATCCTCCAAAAATTTTTTAAAAATTTTTCTGAATTCTTTTTTTAAGTTTTCTTAATTTTTTAAATTTTCTGAAATTTTTTTTTTAATGTTCCAAAAATTTTCGATTGATGTTTATGAAATTTCAAAAATTTGATGTTTATCAAATTTCAAAAAAATTTTTTTTTCAATTTTTTCAAAAATTTTTTTTTTCCAATTTTTTCATGAATTTTTTTTTTAAATTTTCAAAAATTTTGTTTTTAATTTTTTTTGAATTTTTTTTTTTAATTTAAAATTACCCGCCGACAGCGAAAGGGAGGTGATTTTATTGGTGAAGGCTATTTCGTTGACAGCTTTTTCCACCCTGGTATCCCAAAATCTGAGCTTCTTGTCGTAATGGCCGCTTATCACCGCTCCATCCCCACTGGTCACCAAATCGTTGCATATAGAGCCGGCGAATAAGGTTTTGGAACCTGAAAAATATTTTAAAAAATTTTAATTTAAAAAAATATTTACAGAAAAATTTTAAATTGGAAAATTTAAAAAAAAAATTCAAAAATATTTAAAAAATAAATAAAATTTTTAAAATATCAATGTAGAAAAAAATTGAATTTTCGGGCTCAAAGTCGAAAAACTTGGAAAAAACCAAAAATTTGATCAAAAAATGGTGCAAAAAAAATCAAATTTTAAACCTCAAAATGACAAATTTTGATGGAAAAATGCAGAGGAAAATCAAATTACAATTATAGAATAAAGAATATTGATTAAGAAAATTCACAAAAAAAATCGAATTTTAAGCTAAAAATGACAAAATTTGATTGAAAATTCAGAAAAAAATCAATTTTTAAGCTGAAATTGACGAATTTGCATCGGAAAATTAAGCAAAACTTAAAACTCAAAATGACGAATCTTGATTCGAAAAATTCACAAAAAATCAAATTTTGAGTTTTTTCAAAGGTTTTCGAGCCTGAAAAATAAAATTTACAAAATATTTTAAGAAATTCAAATTTAAAATATTCGAAAAAAAATCAAATTATTTAAGAAATAAATAAAATTTTAAAAATATCAATGTAAAAAAAAATTGAATTTTTGGGATGAAAATCGAAAAACTTGGAAAAAACCAAAAATTTGATCAAAAAATTGTGCGAAAAAATCAAATTTTAAACCTCAAAATGACAAATTTTGATGTGAAAAATCATAAATTGTGAAGTCTTTAGAACAGAAAATTACAATTTCTGAGGAAATAAATTAGATTTTAGGCTGAAAATGTCGAATTTTCATCTAAAAAATGGCGCAATCTGATTTTAAAAAATGACTAAAAAATAGTTTTTTAACTAAAAATGACAAATTTTGATGGAAAAATGCAGAGGAAAATCAAATTACAATTATAGAATAAAGAATATTGATTAAGAAAATTCACAAAAAAAAATCGAATTTTAAGCTAAAAATGACAAAATTTGATTGAAAATTCAGAAAAAAATCAATTTTTAAGCTGAAATTGACGAATTTGCATCGGAAAATTAACAGAAAAAGCAAAACTTAAAACTCAAAATGACGAATCTTGATTCATAAAATTCACAAAAAATCAAATTTTGAGTTTTTTTTTCAAAGGTTTTCGAGCCTGAAAAATAAAATTTAAAAAATATTTTAAGAAATTTAAATTTGAAATATTCGAAAAAAATCAAATTATTTAAAAAATAAATAAAATTTTAAAAATATCAATGTAGAAAAAAATTGAATTTTTGGGATGAAAATCGAAAAACTTGGAAAAAATCAAAAATTTGATCAAAAAATTGTGCGAAAAAATCAAATTTTAAACCTCAAAATGACAAATTTTGATGTGAAAAATCACAAATTGTGAAGTATTTAGAACAGAAAATTACAATTTCTGAAGAAGTAAATTAGATTTTAGGCTGAAAATGACGAATTTTCATCTAAAAAATGGCGCAATCTGATTTTAAAAAATGACTAAAAACAGTTTTTCAAACTAAAAATGACAAATTTTGATGGAAAAATGCAGAGGAAAATCAAATTACAACCATAGAATAAAGAATATTGATTAAGAAAATTCACAAAAAAAATCGAATTTTAAGCTAAAAATGACAAAATTTGATTGAAAATTCAGAAAAAAATCAATTTTTAAGCTGAAATTGACGAAAAAAAATCAAAACTTAAAACTCAAAATGACGAATCTTGATTCATAAAATTCACAAAAAATCAAATTTTAAGTTTTTTCAAAGGTTTTCGAGTCTGAAAAATAAAATTTTAAAAATATTTCAAGAAATTCAAATTTAAAATATTCGAAAAAAATTTAAATTTAAAAAATATTTTAAGAAATTTAAATTTGAAATATTCGGAAAAAAATTTTAAATTTAAAAAATATTTTAAAATTTTAAAAATATTTCAAAGAATTTAAATTCAAAAAATATTTGAAAATTAAAAATAAATCATACAAATCAATATAGAAAAATTAGAAGAAAAAAAATCAAAATTTTCATCAAAAAGTTGGGGAAAAAATCAAGCTTTCGACTGAAATTGGCAAATTTTAATCTGAAAAATCCACAAAAAAACAGTTGTTAAAACTAAAAATGACGAATTTTATCGGAAAATTGCGGAAAAAATCAAATTTTAAGATGAAAATTGACGAAATTGGTTTTAAAAAATGAGTAAAAAACAGTTTTTTTAAAACTAAAAATGATGAATTTTGATTGAAAAATTTGAAAAAAAATTAAATTTCAATCTGAAAAAGAAGAATTTTGATTGAAAAATTGAGAAAAGAATCAAATTTTAGACTAAAAATAATTAATTTTCATCTGAAAAACGAAAAAAACAAAATTTTAAGCTGAAAAAAATGACGAAATTTGTTGAAAAATGACTAAAAATGGTTTTTTAAACTAAAAATCACAAATTATGATGGGAAAATTTGGAGAAAAATGTAAATTTTTAGCTGAAAACGACGAAATTTTCATCAAAAAAATTACAAACAATCAAATTTTAAGCCGGAAAGTTTGATAACACACAAAACTCAAATTTTAAACTGAAAACAAATTTTTACCTGAAAAATCACAAAAAAATTTTTTTAAATTGAAAATTACGAATTTTGATTAAAAAATACAGAAAAAATGAAATTTTAACCTGAAAAATGACGAATTTCTATCGAAAAATTGGGGGGGGGGGGGGAAATTGTAGGCTCAGAATAACGAATTTCCAAAAAAATGAAGCTCAAAATAAAAAGTTTTGATTCAAAAATTGAGAAAAATAAAATTTTAGCCTGAAAATGACGAATTCTAATTCGGAAAAATTGAAGAAAAAAATCAAATTTTAAAATGAAAATGACCAATTTTAATTTTAAAATATGATAAAAAGTCAAATTTTAGCATGAAAATGACCAATTTTGACAGTAAAATAATAAAAAATTCACCTTTTAGAGCAAAAAATGACGAATTTTATTCAAAAAGTTACGAAAAATATTAACTTAAAGACTGAAACGGACGAATTTTCATTTGAAAAATGACAAAAAAAATGCAAAAATTGAATCTCAAAAAGACGAACTTTGACTGAAACTTGGGGTAAAAATGAAATTTGAGGCTCGAAATGACGAATTTTTACCTGAAAAATGACAAAAAAAACAGCATTTTAAGCTCAAAATAAGGAATTTTGATCGAATAAATGAAAAAAGTCAAATTTTAAGCTGAAAAAAATGAAATTTAAAAAAATTTAGAAAAAAAATTAAATTTTAGGCTGAAAATGACAAATTTCATTTGAAAATTGCAAAAAAGCAAAATTTGAAACCTGAAATGAATTTTTATTAGAAAATAAAATAAAATCGAATTTTAGGCAAAAAATGACGAATTTTGATCGAAAAATTCAGGAAAAAAGAAATTCTTACGCTCGAAATGACTAATTTTCATCTGAAAAATTAAAAAAAGCAACATTTGAAGCTCAAAATATAAAGTTTTGATTTAAAAAATTATGAAAAATCAAATTTTAGCCTAAAGATGTCAAATTCTGATGCAAAAAAATTCAAAAACAAAACAAATCTTAAAATGAAAATGACCAATTTCAATTTTGAAAAATGATAGAAAATCAAATTTTGGCACAAAAATGACGAATTTTGACAGTAAGATGACAAAAAAATTCACATTTTAGGGCAAAAAATGACGAATTTTATTCAAAAAGTTACGTAAAAAATTAACTTAAAGGCTGAAATTGACAAAAAAAAGCAAACTTTGAATCTCAAAAATACGAATTTTGACTGAAAATTCGGAAAAAAAGAATCAAATTTTAGGCTAAAAATGACGAATTTTAATTGAAAAATTGACTGAAAAAATAAAATTTCAGGCTGAGGCAGAAAATGATGAATTTTTATCAGGAATGGAAAATAAAAAAAAAGAAAAATTCTAAGCTAAAATTTACAGATTTTAATTTTAAAAATGGGAGAAAATCAGTTTTTAGCCTGAAAATGACCAATTCTGACGACGAAAATGATAAAAAAAAGTCAGTTTTCTTGGATAAAAATGGCAAATTTTCACGGAAAAATTATACGAAAAAATTAAATCGAAAGCTGAAAAAGGGGGACAAACGGAAAATTTCATGCTGAAAATGATAAATTTTAATCAGAAAAGTCAAGTTTTAGGTCTAAAAATGATATCTTTATTATAACAAATTGAGAAAAAATTCAAATTTAAGGCCGAAAATGACGAATTTTTATCAGAAAAATCACAAAAGGGTCAGTTTTTAAGGGAAAAGTTACGAATTTAGATTGAAAATTTTGAAAATTTCAAAAGGAATAAATGTTAAAATTCCAAAATTGAAAATTTTCAAAATTTCAGAATCAAAAATTTTCAGAATTATACAATCAAAAATTTATAAATTTCCAAAATCAAAAATTTTCGAAGTTTCAAAATCGAAAGTTTTCCAAATTTTAAAATTTTCAGAATTTCGGAATTTAAAAAATTTTTAATCTCAAGGCGGAAAACTTTGAAAAATTTAAATATATCAAATATTCAAAAATTTCAAAATCGAACATTTCGAAAATTTCAAAAATCAAAAATTTTCAGAATTTCAAAATCGTAAGTTTTCAAAATTTGAAAATACAAAATTGTCAAAATTTCAAAATTAAAAATTTTCAAATTTTTAAAATTTCAAAATTGGAGATTTTTCAAAGATTTCAAGTCGAAAATTTATAGAAATTTTAAAATCTCAAATTTTCAAAATTTTAAAGTCGAAATTTTTTCATAATTCGAAAATCTCAAATTTTTCAAATCAAATCTTTAAAAGGCAAAATTTTAAAATTTCAAAATTAAAAATTTTAGAACCGGAATCGAAATTGTCAAAGTCGAAAATTTTGAAAATTATAAAACCGAGAGTTTTCAAAATTTTCAAAATCCAAAATCCTGAAAAATTTTCAAACCGGAAATTTTCAAAAGTTTAAAATCCTAAATTTTTCAGAATTCTAAATTTTTCAAAAATTTAAAATCGACAATTTTCAAAAATGTAAATTTTTCAGAATAAAATTGTGCACAAGTTCAAAACAAAATTTTTCAAAGTTAATTTTTGAAAATTCCAAAGTCGAAAATTTGTCAAAATTTTGGAGTAGGAAATTTATTAAAATTTTAAAATCAAAGCTTTTCAAATTTTAAAATCTAAAATTTTGGAGAATTTCAAAATCGAAAATTTCTCAAAAAATTTAAAGTGGTAAATTTTGCAAAATTGAAAAAGAATGAAAAATTTTGAGAAATTTTCAGAATTTTAAAAATCTCAAATTTTCCAAAAATTTCAAAATCCAAAATTTTAAAATGTAAACTTTTCAATAATTTAAAATAAAAACTTTTCACTATTCTAAAATAAAAAGTTTTCCAAATTTTAAACTTGAAAATTTTCAAAGTTTAAAATTAAAAATTTTTCAAATTTAAAAATTGGGAATCAGGAATTTCAAATCAGATTTATAAAATCGAGAGTTTTCAAAATTTTGAAATGGAAAATTTTCCGAATTTCCAAATCTCAACCTTTTAAAAATTCAAAAATCGAAAATTTTTCAAAGTTTGAAAATCTCGAATTTCTCAAAGTTTAAAAATCACAAATAATTGTCAAAATTTCAAAATCAAAAATTTTACAAATTTTAAAATTTTAAAATCGAAAATCTAAAAAATTATGGAAAATTTTGGAAAGGTTCAAAATCGAAAATTTTCAGAATTTCGAAATGGAATACTTTCAAAAAACTTGAAAATCCAAAGTTTTCAAAATTTCAAAATTTTAAAATTCGAAATTTCCAAAATTTTTCAAAAAAACTCACAACATCGGGCTCGCATGTCCCAAATTTAGAGCGTCCGGTCGTGCGAACCGGACGCCAAACTTCAAAATACAGATAATTCAAAATTTCAAAATCCTAAATTTTGCAAAGTTTAAAAATTCAAAATTTAACAAAATTTTTAAATTTCAAAATACAAAATTTTCAAATAAAAAATTTTGTAAAATTTTAAAATCCAAATTTCAAAATTCTCAAACTTTTAATATCGAAAATATTAAAATCGTAAATTTCTCAAAAATTTAAAACGGAAAATTTCGAAAAATTTCAAAACCAAAATTTTAAAAATCTTTCCAATTTTTCAAAATTTCAAAATCCAAATGTTCAAAAATCAAAAATTTTCAAAATGCTAGAATCGAAAATTCCGCAAAACTTTGAAATATTGAAAAATTTCAAAATCAAAAATTTTCAAGAATGTAAAAATCTCAAATTTTCCAAAATTTTCAAAATTTTAAAATCAAAAATTTCAAAATTCTCAAACTATTAGAATCAAAAATTTCAAAATTCTCAAACTTTTAAAATCAAAAATATTAAAATCGGAAATTTCTCAAAAATTTAAAACGGAGAATTTTGGAAAATTTCAAAAACAAAAATTTTACAAATTTTTCAAAATTTCAAAATCAAAATTTTCAAAAATCAAAATTTTTCAAAAGTTCAAATTTAAAAATTAAAAATTTTCAAAACCCCGATATTTTTCAAAAAGTCAAAATGCGAAATTGGGAATTTTCAAAACTTCAAAATCAAAAATTGGAAATTTTTTAAAAATTCAAATCGAAAATTTTCCAAGTTTTAAATGAAAAATTTCTCAAAATTTTAGAATCAAAAATTTCGCAATCAAAAAATTTTGAAATGGAAAATTTCAGAAAAATTGAAATGGAAAATTTAAAAAGAAAACTTCAAAAAATTTTAAAATGGAAAATTTCAAAAAATTTTAAAATGGAAAATTTCAAAAAATTATAAAATGGAAAATTTCAAAAAATTTTAAAATGGCAAATTTCAGAAAAATTGAAATGGAAAATTTAAAAAATTTAAAAATGGAAAAATTCAAAAAATTCTACAATAGAAAACTTCAAAAAATTTTAAAATGGAAAATTTCAAAAAATTTTAAAATGGAAAATTTCAAAAAATTTTAAAATGGAAAATTTCAAAAAATTTTAAAATGGAAAATTTCAAAAAAATTGAAAATAGAAAATTTCAAAAAACTTTAAAATGGAAAATTTCAAAAAATTTTAAAATGGAAAATTTCAAAAAATTTTAAAATGGAAAATTTCAAAAAATTCTACAATAGAAAACTTCAAAAAATTTCAAAATGGAAAATTTCAAAAAATTATAAAATGGAAAATTTAAAAAAATTTCAAAATGGAAAATTTCAGAAAAATTGAAATGGAAAATTTAAAAAATTTAAAAATGGAAAAATTCAAAAAATTCTACAATAGAAAACTTCAAAAAACTTTAAAATGGAAAATTTGTAAAAATTTTAAAATGGGAAATTTCAAAAAATTTTAAAATGGAAAATTTCAAAAAAATTGAAAATAGAAAATTTCAAAAAACTTTAAAATGGAAAATTTCAAAAAATTTTGAAATGGAAAATTTCAGAAAAATTGAAATGGAAAATTTAAAAAATTTAAAAATGGAAAAATTCAAAAAATTCTACAATAGAAAACTTCAAAAAATTTTAAAATGGAAAATTTCAAAAAATTTTAAAATGGAAAATTTCAAAAAATTTTAAAATCGAAAATTTCAAAAAATTTTAAAATGGCAAATTTCAAAAAATTCTAAAATGAAAAATTTTAAAATCAAAAATTTTTAAATCAAAAATTTTCCAAATTCCAGAAAAAATGTCAAAATTTTTAAAATTTAAAAATATTTTTAATTTTAAAAATCGAAATTTTTTAATAAGAAACTCACAACATCGGGCTCGCATGTCCCAAATTTTGAGCGTCCGGTCGTGCGATCCGGACGCCAAACGTCCGCCGCCTAGACCCCGGAAAAATTTGACCGTTTGAACTTTGTTCGAGTGACCGCTGAAGACGACGGACAAACGCTGAGTGGACAGCGTCCAAACGCGGACGCCGAAATCGTTCGACGCTCCAGCGCACAGCGCCTCGTCGTCGTCGAAATCCAAACAGGTCACCGTCGAATTGCAACCATCTAATTTCGATACGCAATAGGGTTTTTCTAAAAATTTAAATTTTTTTAAATTTTAAATTTTTTTTTAAAATTTTAAATTTTTTTTTTAATTTTAAATTTTTTTTTAATTTTTAATTTTTTTTCAATTTTTCGAATTTTGAATTTCTTAAATTTTAATATTTTTGAAATTTTAATTTTTTTTCAAATTTTAAAGTTTTTCTAAATTTTAAATTCCGGAAATTTTATAGATTTTGAAAATTTTATAAATTTCGGAAATTTCAAAAATTTAAAAAGGTTTCGAAATTTAACATATTTTGAAATTAAATTTAATTTCAATTCAATTAATTAAATTAAATTTTGAATTAAAATTTTCATAAAATGTGTTAAATTCCGAAAACTTTTTAAATTTTATAAATTTTTCAAAATTCATAAATTTTGATTTTAAAATTTTATAAACTTTGAAAATTTCAAAAATTATGAAAATTTAATATATTTTGGAAATTTAATAACTTTTGTAAATTTTATGAATTTTAAAAATTTCATGAACTTTAAAAATTTCATAAACTTTTGAAATTTTATAAATTTCGAAAATTTTATGAATTTCGAAAATTCGATAAATTTAGGAAATTTGGTAAATTTTTAGAAATTTCAAAAAATTATGAAAATTTCAAAAAATCATGAAAATTTGATATATTATGGAAATTTGATACACTTTGAAAATTTTATGAATTTTGAGAATTTAATAAATTTTAAAAATTCCATAAATTCGGAAAATTTCAAAAATTATGGAAATTAAATGCATTTTGGAAATTTAATATATTTTGAAAATTTGATGAATTTCAAAAATTTTACAAATTAAAAAAATTTCATAAGTTTTAAAATTTCCATAAATGTTGAAAATTTTATCAATTTTGACAATTTCATTACTTTTTAAAAATTTCATAAATTGAAAATTTTATAAATCTTGAAAATTGAAATCATATAAATTTTGAAAAATTTCATTAATTTTAAAAAATTTCATCAATTGGAAATTTCAAAAATTATGAAAATTCAATATATTTTGGAAATTTAATATATTTCGGAAATTTTATGAATTTTATAAATTTTGAAAATTTCATAATTTTTTAAAATTTCATAATTTTTTAAAAATTTTATAAATTTTGAAAATTTCACGAATTTTGGAAGTTTTATAAATTTTTGGATTTCATAAATTGCTCTGAACAGGTCACTGTCGAATTGCAACCGTCTAATTTCGGTCCGCAATGGAGGTTTTCTGAAAATTCGATTTTTTTTAAAATTTTTAAATTTTCAAAATTTTATAAATTTATTATTGTAAATTTTATTAAATTCAAAATTCATGAAAATTTTTAAATTTCGAAAATTGTAAAAATTTTATAATTATTTTATAATAATTTAAATTTAAATTTTTTTTTTTCAATTTTAAAACAAACGGAGAAATTTTTTTTGGGGAATTTAATAAATGTTGAAGAATTTTATAAATTTTGAAAAATTAATAAATTATGAAAATTTTTTTCAACTTCGAAGATTTTATCAATTTATAAATCATTTTGAGATTATAAATTATTTTAAAATTTTTAAAATTATTCTTAAAATTTGACAAACCATTTCGAAAAGTTTATAAATTTTGAAAACCTTATCAATTTTGGAAATTTTATTAATTATTCTGAGAATTTTATAAATTATTCCGAAAATTTTCAAATTCCGAAAATTCTAAAAATTTTATAAATTTTGAACATTTTATAAATTCCAAAAATTCTCAAAATTTCGAAAATTGTTCAAATTTTTAAGACTTTATAAAATATTATGAAAAATTTATAAATTTCGAAAAATTTATAAATCATATAAATTTTGAAAATTCGATGAATTTTGAAAATTTGATAAATTTCAAAAATAAATTTTGAAAATTTTAGGAACGCTATGAATTTTATAAATTTGGAAAATTTTATCAAGTATTTCGAGAATTTTATAGACTATTTCAAAAATTAAAAAATGTTAATTTTATGAAATTTTAAAATTTTATAAATTTCGAATATTTTATAAATTATTTTGAGAATTTCAATTCTGAAAATTGTATAAATTATTCTCAGAATTTTACAAATTATTTTGAGAAATTTATACTTTTGAAAATCTTCAAATTATCATTAAAAAAATTTTAAATTTCATGAAATTTCAAAATTTGATTGCATTTAATTTTAAAATTAAAAAAATTTTTAACTTTTAAAAATCTGATTAAAAATCAAAAATTGATTAAATTAAATTTTTAAATTTTATGATATTCCATTATAACCTTCTTCGATATTCCACAATTTGATACGTCGATCGGCGCCCCCGGTGGCCAAAAATTTACCGTTGGGGCTCCAACGTACAGTATTCACTTCCCCGTCGTGAGCTTCCTAGAAAAATTAAATTTAAAATTTAAAATTTCAAATTTAAAAATTTAAATTCAAAATTTGAATTTGAAAATTTAAATTTGAAATTTTAAAAATTCAAATTTGGAATTAAAAAATTTAAATTTCAAATTTTGAAAATTTAAATTTCAAATTTCAAAAATTTAAATTTGGAATTGAAAAATTTAAATTTCAAATTAAAAATTTTGAATTTGAAATTTAAAAAATTTAAATTTGAAATTTTAAAATTTAGTAAGAATATAATAAACTTACAATTTTAAACTGGCAACGACTGGGCAAAGTGGCTATAACGTGTTTAGATAATGAAGGTCGTCTATTGTGTTTCAAAATCGCCATTTCGTCGTTGGGTGTACTGTAGAACATAAAAAAAAGTTTACAACAAACTTTAAACGGGCGTACTTCCTTCAAAAATTGAGTTTAAACCATTTATATTATATTTTTGGATAGGTCTCGACGAGATCTATCGATTGATACCAAATTTATAACGTTTTACACCGAAAAGTGTAAAGTGATTTCAAGAAAAAATAAAAAATGTAATTTACACTTGCGCAATTGGTGTAATCTGTTCTTTCGTCGCTTCGGCCAATTGAGATTGTAAATTTAGCTCCCTCAATCTAGAAAAATGAGCATTATTTAAACATAGATTAAATTTAAAAATTCAAAATTGAAAATTTATTATTTTTATGAATTTTAATTAATTTTTTTAAATTTTAAAAGTCATGTTTTTTTAATTTTCAATTCAGAATTCTAAATTTTAAATTTCTAAAATCTTCAAATTCAAATTCTGAATTGATAAATTTTTAAGTTTACAATTTTAAAATTCTAATCCCAATTTTTAATTTTTTAAATTTTCAAATTGAAATTCTAAATTTTTGAATTGACAGTTCTAAATTAAAAATTAAATTTCTAATATTTTCAGGAGTTGATTTTAAAATTTAATTGAGAAATTTTGTAAATTCAAATTAAATTTTGCTAATTTTAATAAGTTTTAGATTAATTTTCAATAAATATCAGATTGAATTTTAATAAATTTCAGGTTGAGATTTGTAAATTTTAATAAATTTATGTAAATTTTCTAAATTAAATTTTGTAAATTTCATTGAAGTTTGTAAATTTTTTAGATTAAATTTTGAAAATTTTAATAAACTGTCATAAATTTTTCAGATATTCTATGAAAATTTGTCTAAATTTTAATAAATTTATGTAAATTTTTCAGATCAAAATTTGCACATTTCAAGAAATTTTTGTAAATTATTTATAATTTTAAGACATTTTTGTATTTTTTTGTATTTTAATAAAAATCTGTAGATTTAGATTAAATTTTGTAAATTTTGATCAATATCTATAATTTTTTAAATTTAAATTTAAAATTTTTTGCAAATTATTTAGATAAAATTTCATAAATTTTGTCGATTTTAATAAATTTTAGATTAAATTTTGTAAATTCTAGGAATTTTTTGGAAAATTTGTTGCATTAAATTCTATAAATTCTAATGAATATCTGTGAATTTTTCAAATTGAATTTTGAAATTTTTAATTAATTTTTGTAAATTTCAATAAACTTTGATAAATTTTGGTGAATTTTCTAGTTTAATTTTGCAAATTTTAACCAATTTTTGTGAATTTTCGTAAATTTCAATAAATTTTTTAGAATTAAATTTTGAAATTTTTAATAAAATTTTTGTAAGTTTTATAAAGTTTAATAAACACGTGAAAAAAATTAAGTTTTGTAAATTTTAAAGAATTTCTGAAAATTTTAAATTTTTTTCTGTAAACTTTAATAAATTTTTATTAACTTTTGTTAATCTTTTAGATTAAATTTTAGAAATTTTAATAATTTTTTTTAAATTTTCCGACCAAATTTTGTATTTTTAAAAAATTCTAGTTAAATTTTTAGATTAAATTTTATAAATTTGAATTAAATCTGTCAATTTAGATTAAATTTAACAAATTTCAATAAATTATTGTAAATTTTTTACGTTAAATTTTACGAATTTCAATAATAATCTGTAAATTTTTCACATTAAATCTTGAAATTTTCAACAAATTTTTGTAAATTTCAATAAATTATAATAAATTTCAACAAAGTTATATATTTTTTTTGTGAATTTTTTGATCAATTTTGCAAAATTTAGCAAATTTTTGTGAATCATACAAATTAAATTTAGTAAATTTTAATAAATTTTTGTAAATTTTTTAGACTGAATTTTATAATTTTTGTCGATTTTAATAAATTTTACATTAAATTTTGTAAATTATTATAAATTTTTCTGGCTGATTTCTGCAAATTTCTTGTAAATTTTTTAGATTGAATTTTGTCCAATTTTATAAACTTTACATAAAATTTTGTAAATTTTGATAAATATCTGTATTTTTTTAAATTAAATCTTGCCGAATTAGAAATTTTTTTTGTAAATTTTGTCAATTTTAATAATTTTTAGATTGAATTTAGTATATTCGGATAAATTTTTGTAAATTTTTAAAAATAAATTCTATAAATTTCAATGAATATCGGTGAATTTTTCGGATTAAATTTTGAAATTTTTAAAGAAGTTGTGTAAATTTTGATAAATTTTTTAAATTAAATTTTGTAAATTTACTAAATTTTTGTAACTTTTTTTTCATCAAATTCTACACATTTTAATAAGTATGTGTGATTTTTTTAGATTAAATTGTGAAATTTTTAATAAATATTTGTTAATTTGAATAAGATTTTCGTGAATTTTTCACATTAATTTTGGAAACTTTATAAATTTTTGTAAATTTTTTAAATTGAATTTTGTAAATTTATTAAATTTTTCGGATTAAATTTCGTAATTTTTGTTTTTTTGACAATTTCATTAAATTTCGATTAATTTTAATGAATTTTGCAAAATTTTTGTGAAATTTTCAGATTAAATTTGGAAATTTTATGAATGTTTGTGAATTTTCTACATTGGATTTTGTAAATTTAATAAATTTTTGTAAATTTTTCAAATTAAATTTTTAAGATTACATTTTGCAAATATTAATAAACTTTTCGAATTAAATTCGAATTCATATTAAATTTTTGAATTTTTAATAAATTTTTGTAAATTTGAATAAATTTTTGTGTAATTTTCAAATTAAATTTGGATATAACAATAAATTTTTGTTAATTTTTAACATTAAATTTTGTACAGTTAACAAATTTTTGCAAATTTGTCAGATTAAATTTCGTAAATTTGATAAATTTTTGAAGAGTTTTTAGATTAAATTTGATTAATTTTAATACGCTGTTGAAAATTTTCAGACTAAATTTTATAAATTTTAATAAATACCTATAAATTTATCAAATTGAATTTTTTAAATTTTTTATAAATTTTGCAAATTTAAAAAAAAATTTTGATAAATTTTTGTAAATTTTTCAGATTAAATTTGGTAAATTTACCAAATTTTTTTTAATTTTTCAGATTAAATCTCGCAAATTTTAATAAACTTTCGAGAATCTTTACATTAAATTTTATAAATTCTAATAAATACCTGTAAATTTTCCAAATTAAATTTTTTAAATTTAAAATAAATATTTGTAAATTTCAAAATATTTTTCTTAAATATCAACGGGTTTCAGTAAATAGTGTAATGTGTAAACAAAATTACTGAAAATTTTGTAAAGTCTGAAGAAAGATTACTGTAAATTTTGTAAAGTGAAAAATTACTGTAAATTTTGTAAAGTGTAAACAAAATTACTGTATATTTTGTAAACTGAGAATAAAAGTACTGTAAATGTTGTAAAGTGTAAACATAACTACTGAAACTCTTGTGAAGTGTAAACAAAACTACTGTAAATTTTGTAAACTGTAAATAAAAGTACACTAAATTTCGTAAAGTGTAAACATAACTCCTGAAACTTTTGTAAACTGTAGAAAATTACTATAAATTTTGTAAACTGTGAATGAAGGTACTGTAAATTTTGTAAAGTGTGAACATAACTATTGTAGATTTTGTAAAATTTAAACACATTCACTAAAAATTTTGTAAAGTGTAAACGAAATTACTGTAAATTTTGTAAACTGTGAATCAAAGTACTGTAAATTTGTAAAGTGTAAACATAACTTATGTGAATTGTGTAAAGTGTAGAGCTAACCACTGTAAATTTTGTAAGTGTAAACACAACTTATGTGAATTCTGTAAAGTGTTAACATAACTTATGTGGATTGCCTAAAGCTGACAAATGTAAATTTTGTAAAGTTTAAACATAATTACTGACTTTTGTAAAGTGTAAACAAAATTACTGTGAATTTTGTAAACTGTAAATAAAATTACTGTAAATTTAGTAAAGTGTAAATACAACTTATGTGAATTTTGTAAAGTGTAAAGCTAACCACTGTAAATTTTGTAAAGTTTAAACATAATTACTGACTTTTGTAAAGTGTAAACAAAATTACTGTGAGTTTTGTAAACTGTGAATAAAATTACTGTAAATTTAGTAAAGTGTAAACACAACTTATGTGAATTTTGTAAAGTGTAAAGCTAACCACTGTGAATTTTGTAAAGTTTAAACATAATTACTGACTTTTGTAAAGTGTAAACCAAATTACTGTCAATTTTGTAAACTGTAAATAAAATTACTGTAAATTTAGTAAAGTGTAAACACAACTTGTTTGAATTTTGTAAAGTGTAAAGCTAACCACTGTAACTTTTGTAAAGTTTAAACATAATTATTGACTTTTGTAAAGTGTAAACAAAATTACTGTCAATTTTGTAAACTGTAAATAAATTTACTCTAAATTTAGTAAAGTGTAAACACAACTTATGTGAATTTTGTAAAGTGTGAACAAAAATATTGTCAATTTGGTAAAGTGTAAAGAAAATTACTGTAAATTTTGTAAAGTGTAAACAAAATTACTGTGAATTTCGTAAAGTGTAAACATAACTCCCGAAACTTTTGTAAACTGTAGAAAATTACTATAAATTTTGTAAACTGTGAATGAAGGTACTGTAAATTTTGTAAAGTGTAAAAATAACTACTGTAGATTTTGTAAAATTCGAACACATTCACTGAAAATTTTGTAAAGTGTAAACAAAATTATTGTAAATTTTGTAAACTGTGAATCAAAATAATGTAAATTTGTAAAGTGTAAACATAACTTATGTGAATTGTGTAAAGTGTAGAGCTAACCACTGTAAATTTTGTAAGTGTAAACACAATTTATGTGAATTCTGTAAAGTGTTAACATAACTTATGTGGATTGCCTAAAGCTGACAAATGTAAATTTTGTAAAGTTTAAACATAATTACTGACTTTTGTAAAGTGTAAACCAAATTACTGTAAATTTTGTAAACTGTAAATAAAATTACTGTAAATTTAGTAAAGTGTAAATACAACTTATATGAATTTTGTAAAGTGTAAAGCTAACCACTGTAAATTTTGTAAAGTTTAAACATAATTACTGACTTTTGTAAAGTGTAAACAAAATTACTGTGAGTTTTGTAAACTGTGAATAAAATTACTGTAAATTTAGTAAAGTGTAAACACAACTTATGTGAATTTTGTAAAGTGTAAAGCTGACCACTGTAAATTTTCAAAGTGTAAACAAAACTACACTAAATTTTGTAAAGTGTAAACAAAATTATTTTAAATTGTGTAAACTGACTCACTTTTGTTGCCAAGTATTTTCCATATTCATAACGTCGGCTTCCCTTAATTTCAATTCTAAATACCTCGAACATAATTTTTGATTTTCTTCTTGCAAATCTTTATATTTTTGTTCTAAAATTGTCAACGACGTTTGTAAAGCTACGTGTTCGTCTTTTAAATGCTGGAAAAAATTGTAAAGTGAACTTTACACCCGAAAAAACCCACTTTACACTAACCGTATTGGTTTGTTGTAAACTGGAAATTTCTTCGTTTAAAGTGGCGTTTTCGGCGCTTAATTTAACGTTATTTTCTTCGTATTCTTGTAATCTAGTGAAAAATTATTACTGTAACTTTACAATTTTAGAAGAAAATTGTGAAAAAAGTACAAACTTGCGTTTCAAATTTGCAATTTCGACATCTTTGGATTCTAGTTTTTTATTGGCGTCTAGCAAATTTTGGGCGTTCTGGAGAAAAAATATTTGGATAAAAAAATTTAAATTCTGAAACATTTTAAAATTTTAAAATTTCGAAAAATTTTAAAATTTTAAAAAATCCTCACTTCACTCCTCCTTTTATACAAATCCGTCAATTCTTCTTGCATGTCTTGCAATTTTTTCTCCAAATTTAGGAAATTGACGTCATTTTTTTGCGTTTCGGACGTGGACGACGTTTTACAACTTTTCAAAATGACGACAGTTTCGAAAAGTTCTTCGTCTTTTTTTGAAAAAAAAAATTTTAATTTTGAATTTTATACTTTTTTAAATTTTAAAATTTACAAGATTTCATCAACGGGCCGTAAAATTGGCAAATTTCGTCGTTTCGACGACGCAATTGATTTAAAACGGACGATCGAAAATCGGCCATTGATTTTTGAAATCTGTAAAATTTAATGTAATTTTTCGTTAATTTTTTTCTGAAAAATTAATTTTAAAATTTTAAAATTAGATTATATTCGAGCCGAAATTACAAAAAAACAAAATTCGAAATTTTAAAATTGAAAATCGAAAAATCAAAATTTTTCGTAAAAATCATTCGAAAAAATGTCATCTAAATTGTCGAAAAATCCCCCGAAAAAAACATTCTTGGACATTTTTGAGCGAAAAAAACGACCCGGTCGAAAAAAATTCGACCATTTTCTATGAGCAAAGCGCGAAAAAAATGGTTATTTGGCGGAAAACAAAAAATCCTAGCGCAAATTTTCTACAGTAAATAAAAATTCATTTATATCAATTTTGTAACACGAACAACTTGCTTCCCAAACCATTGTCTAGACATCACGACATTCCATCATCAAGGAGAGAACATTCGATAGGGTCGGATTTTTCTGATCTGGCAAAATTCGAAAAAAGTAGGTTCAATTTGGTCCGCAATTTTTACATGGTAAAAAATTGTATACTGTAGAAAATTGGTAAATTTTCTCAAAGGCTGTACCAAAGGTCCAAAACCCATCCCAGACATGTCTAAGACCGAACCCAGACATGTCTGGCATGCATCCAAGACCCATCCCAGACATGTCTAGGACAACTCAAAGACCCAAACCAGACATGTCTAGGACAACTCAAAGACCCAAACCAGACATGTCTAGGACAAGTCTAGTACCCAACCCAGACACTTCTGGGATGAACCTAGGACCCAACCCAGACACATCTAGCATGCATCCAAGACCCATCCCAGACATGTCTAAGACCCAACCCAGGCATGTCTGGCATGCATCCAAAACCCATCCCAGACATGTTTAAGACCGAACCCAGACATGTCTGGCATGCATCCATGACCCATCCCAGACATGTCTAGGACAACTCAAAGACCCAAACCAGACATGCCTAGGACAACTCAAAGACCCAAACCAGACATGTCTAGGAAAAGTCTAGTACCCAATCCAGACACTTCTGGGATGAACCTAGGACCCAACCCAGACACGTCTAGCATGCATCCAAGACCCATCCCAGACATGTCTAGGACAACTCAAAGACCCAAACCAGACATGTCTAGGACAAGTCTAGTACCCAATCCAGACACTTCTGGGATGAACCTAGGACCCAACCCAGACACATCTAGCATGCATCCAAGACCCATCCCAGACATGTCTAAGACCGAACCCAGACATGTCTGGCATGCATCCAAGACCCATCCCAGACATGTCTAGGACAACTCAAAGACCCAAACCAGACATGTCTAGGACAACTCAAAGACCCAAACCAGACATGTCTAGGACAAGTCTAGTACCCAACCGAGACACTTCTGGGATGAACCTAGGACCCAACCCAGACACGTCTAGCATGCATCCAAGACCCATCCCAGACATGTCTAGGACGACTCTAAGACCCAAACCATACATGTCTAGGACAAGTCTAGTACCCAACCCAGACACGTCTGTGATGAACCTAGGACCCAACCCAGACACGTCTAGCATGCATCCAAGACCCATCCCAGACATGTCTAAGACCCAACCCAGGCATGTCTGGCATGCATCCAAGACCCATCCCAGACATGTCTAGGACAACTCAAAGACCCAAACCAGACATGTCTAGGACAACTCAAAGACCCAAACCAGACATGTCTAGGACAAGTCTAGTACCCAACCGAGACACTTCTGGGATGAACCTAGGACCCAACCCAGACACGTCTAGCATGCATCCAAGACCCATCCCAGACATGTCTAGGACGACTCTAAGACCCAAACCATACATGTCTAGGACAAGTCTAGTACCCAACCCAGACACGTCTGTGATGAACCTAGGACCCAACCCAGACACGTCTAGCATGCATCCAAGACCCATCCCAGACATGTCTAAGACCCAACCCAGGCATGTCTGGCATGCATCCAAAACCCATCCCAGACATGTTTAAGACCGAAACCAGACATGTCTGGCATGCATCCATGACCCATCCCAGACATGTCTAGGACAACTCAAAGATCCAAACCAGACATGTCTAGGACAACTCAAAGACCCAAACCAGACATGTCTAGGACAAGTCTAGTACCCAACCCAGACACTTCTGGGATGAACCTAGGACCCAACCCAGACACGTCTAGCATGTATCCAAGACCCATCCCAGACATGTCTAGGATGAGTCTAAGACCCAAACCAGACATGTCTAGGACAAGTCTAGTACCCAACCCAGACACATCTGGCATGCATCCAAGACCCATCCCACACATGTCTAAGGCTCAACCCAGACATGTCTGGGATGTGCCCATCAATCATTCCAGACATGTCATAGATACATACAGGACTCTTCTGAGACACGTCTGGAAGGTATCATGGACCCATCCCAGACACATGTGTGATGTCAGGCAATGGTTAACCACAGTAAAGCATAGGGATATAACAGCAATGGTAACAGTAAAGCATAGGGATAGCGGGCCATTGATTAAACACAGGCAATGGTTAAGCATAGAATGAGAGTTATCCTTAACTATGGCTTCTTGAGGGAGGAGGAAAATCTTACGTGCAATGGTTAAACATAGGCAGTAGTTAAGCATAGGACAAGACTTGTCATCAATGATTATATCTTAAAGACAGAAGGTAATTAGATGTGCAGTGGTTAACCATAGGCCTGGTCCACAATGCTTAAGCATAGGGATGGTGTGCTATGCTTAAGCATAGAGCTTGTGTGCAATGTTTAAATATAGGCAATGGTGAGGGTGGGACAAGTCTTGTCCTCAACTACGGTGTCTTAAGGAAGGAGGGAAATTTGATGCACTATAGTTAAGCATAGGGCTTGCGGGCAATGCTTAAGCATAGTGATAGTGTGCAATGGTTAAGCATAGAGCTTGCATGCAATGCTTAAGGATAGGACAAGACTTATGATCAACTATGGATGGTTAAGCATAGGGCTGGTGTGCAATGCTTAAGCATAGGCAATGGTTAAGGATAGGACAAGACTTCTCATCATCTACGGTGTCTTAAGGTAGGATTGGAATTTAATGCACAATGGTTAAGCATAGGGAGGGTCTGAATTGCTTAATCATAGAGCTTATGTGTAATGGTTAAACATAGGCAATGGTCGAGCATAGAACAAGACTTGTCGTCATCTACGGTGTCTTAAGGGACAAGAGGAATTTTGTGCGCAGTTGTTATGCATAAGGCTTGCACACAATGCTTAAGCATAGAGCTTGTGTACAATGGTTAAACATAGACAATGGTCAAGCATAGCACATGACTTGGCCTCAAGTATGGTGTCTTATGGGAGAAGGGAAATTTGATGCGCAATGGTTAAGTATAGGGCTAGCGCGCCATGCTTAAGCATAGGGTTCGTGTGCAGTGCTTAAGCATAGAGCTTGTGGGCAATGGTTAAACATAGGCAATGGTTAAGGATAGGACAAGACTTCTCCTCATCTACGGTGTCTTGAGACAGGGGTTTAATTTGAATGACAATGGTTGAGCATAGGGAGGGTCTGAATTGCTTAAGCATATGTTGAAGGGCTTCTTGGGTGGCGCTGTAGCTGTCCCATAATTGACCAATGTCAGGGTAGGTGTAACCATCCCGACCAGGGCTCCACAAAAATGGCCCAGTTTGGGACCCGTGGATTGGCTACAACATCAATCCTACGGGTGGAATGTTGTATGTTGCCATACAACACATAGAGCTTGTGAGCAATGGTTAAACATAGGCAATGGTTAAGGATAGAACAAGCTTTGTGCTCAAGTTTGGTGTCTTAAGGGAGGAGAGGAATTTGATGTGCAATGGTTAAGCATAGGGCTGGTGCACCATGCTTAAGCATAGGGATGGTGTGCAGTGCTTAAGCATAGAGCCTGTGTGCAATGGTTAAACATAGGCAATGGTTAAGGATAGGACAAGACTTGTCCTCATCTATTTTGTCTTAAGGGACAAGAGAAATTTTGTGCACAGTGGTTATGCATAAGGCTTGCACACAATGCTTAAGCATAGAACTTGTGTACAATGGTTAAACATAGACAATGGTCAACGATAGCACAAGACTTGGCCTCAAGTATGGTGTCTTATGGGAGAAGGGGGATGGGATGCGCAATGGTTAAGCATAGGGCAGGTGCATCATGCTTAAGCATAGGGCTGGTGGACCATGCTTAAGCATAGAGATGGGGTGCAGTGCTTAAGCATAGAGCCTGTGTGCAATGGTTAAACATAGGCAATTGTTAAGGATAGGACAAGACTTGTCCTCATCAACGGTGTCTTAAGGGATGAGAGGAATTATGTGCGCAGTGGTCAAGCATAGGGCTTGCACGCAATGCTTAAGCATAGAGCTTATGTGCAATGGTTAAGCATAGACAATGGTTAAGGATAGAACAAGCTTTGTGCTCAAGTTTGGTGTCTTAAGGGAGGAGGGGAATTTTATGCCCAATGGTTAAGCATAGGGCTGGTGCACCATGCTTAAGCATAGGGATGGTGTGTAGTGCTCAAGAATAGAGCCTGTGTGCAATGGTTAAACATAGGCAATGGTTAAGCATAGAACAAGACTTGTCGTCATCTACTGTGTCTTAAGGGACAAGAGGAATTTTGTGCACAGTGGTTATGCATAAGGGTTGCACACAATGCTTAAGCATAGAGCTTGTGTACAATGGTTAAATATAGACAATGGCCAATGATAGCACAAGACTTGGCCTCAAGTATGGTGTCTTATGGGAGAAGGGGAATTCGATGCACAATGGTTAAGCACAGGGATTGTGCGCAATGCTTAAGCATAGGGATGGTGTGCAGTGCTTAAGCATAGAGCCTGTGGGCAATGGTTAAACATAGGCAATGGTTAAGGATGGGACAAGACTTCTCCTCATCTACGGTGTCTTGAGACATTGGTGGAATTTGATCCACAATGGTTAGGCATAGGGAGGGTCTGAATTGCTTAAGCATAGAGCTTGTGTGCAATGGTTGAACATAGGCAATGGTTAAGGATAGAACAAGCTTTGTGCTCAAGTTTGGTGTCTTAAGGGAGGAGAGGAATTTGATGTGCAATGGATAAGCATAGGGCAGGTGCACGATGCTTAAGCATAGAGCTGGTGCACCATGCTTAAGCATAGGGATGGTGTGCAGTGCTTAAGCATAGAGCCTGTGGGCAATGGTTAAACATAGGCAATGGTTAAGGATTGGACAAGACTCCTCCTCATCTACAGTGTCTTAAGAGACGAGAGGAATTATGTGTGCAGTGGTCAAGCATAGGGCTTGCACGCAATGTTTAAGCATAGAGCTTTTGTGCAATGGTTAAGCGTAGGCAATGGTTAAGGATAGAACAAGCTTTGTGCTCAAGTTTGGTGTCTTAAGGGAGGAGGGGAATTCAATGCACAATGGTTAAGCACAGGGATGATGCATAATGCTTAAGGATAGGCCTGGTTTACAATGGTTAATCATGGGCGATGGTTAAGGATGGGAACTTTCCATTACTTTCCGCTTTATAATATAATCACATTTGTGAAAGGCTAATGGGCTATTGTACACAATAGTTTCTCATTTGCTAAAGTGGTTTCTAGGACAACTAATGTAAAAGTTTTCCATAAAAAATTGGGTTATAAATTTCTCTAAAAGTCTATTATTTTTTAGAATAAATTTTTTTCGCCATCGTAATGAACATTCAAACTTTCTTTGTGAGCTAGAATTACAAGTATTTAATCAAATATTTCAAATTTTTAATTTGTAGATTTTTATAGATTTTAATCTTAATGATGGTCATCGGAATGTGCCGAGCGTTGTATAGAGATAAAGATTGGACATTTTGGCGAGCGACGAGTAGTCGACCGAGAAATTACGTATTTGCTGAAAATGGTAAAAAATATACATTTTTTAACTTTAAAATCTAAATTTTTTTTGTTTTGAAAAAAAAAAATTTTTTAATTTTTTTCAGCATCATTGATAACAAGTGGCACCAATGAAAAAAATGTTATATACTATAGTTTCAGCTATGAAAATTGGAATCCGAAATATAGACGCCATATCCACAATGTTATAGTTAACGAAATGCAAAAGTTTTCATGTTTGAAGTAATTGTTGCAACCTACAATCCAAGAATTTCACCTCCTAAAACAAATTTTTATGATTAATTTTTTTTTTTTAAATTTTACTTTTATATCTTTATATTCTTTTATATTTTATATTTTTTTTGTTTTTTTTTCTAATTTTTATTTTTTATTTGATTTTTCAGTTTTTTAACTTTTTTAATTTTTTGTAGATTTAACCAACAAACGGATAGGGAACGAATGCCTCCGGCACCGGCTTTGAGCCCAGTTATTCGTCTACGTCGATTGCGTACTAGAGACCGATGTCACGCTAAACTTGAAGATAGAGCGATGAAGTTCATAAATATTTGATAATAGTTATACCAGCCTAAACAGAGTGTACACAAAACATAGGCGTATTAAGTACAGGTGTTACAGGAATATAGAAAACATAGGCACATTATAAGTATAGGCTCCAAAGGGCTTTACTAAACATAGACACGTTATAAGTATAGGCTTCGAAGGGCTATACTAAACATAGGCACATTATAAGTATAGGCTCCAAAAGGCTATACTAAACATAGACACGTTATAAGTATAGGCTTCGAAGGGCTATACTAAACATGGGCACATTATAAGTATAGGCTTCCAAAGGGTACACAAAACATAGGCATATTAACTACAGGTGTTACAGGACTATAGAAAACATAGGCACATTATAAGTATAGGCTCCAAAGGGCTATACTAAACATAGGCACGTTATAAGTATAGGCTTTGAAGGGCTATACTAAACATAGGCACATTATAAGTATAAGCTTCCAAAAGGTACAGAAAACATAGGCACGTTATAAGTATAGGCTTCGAAGGGCTATACTAAACATAGGCACATTATAAGTATAGGCTTCCAAAGGGTACACAAAACATAGGCATATTAACTACAGGTGTTACACGACTATAGAAAACATAGGCACATTATAAGTATGAGCTTCAAAGGGCTATACTAAACATAGGCACATTATAAGTATAAGCTTCCAAAAGGTACACAAAACATATGCATATTATAGGAATAAGCATCATAGGTGTACACATCAAGTCACATACAAAACATAGGCACATTATAAGTATAGGTTTCAAAGGGCCATACTAAACATAGGCACATTATAACTATAGGCTTCCAAGTGGTACACAAAACATAGGCGCATTATAAGAATAGGCTTTGAGGGAGTACACAAAACATACACATGTTAAGTATAGCCATCAAAAGACTACACAAAGCATAGGCACCTTATAAGTATAGGCTTCTGCGGGGTACACAAAACATAGACACATCATCAGAATAGGCTTTAGGGGACTATACAAAACATAGGCACGTTATAAGTATAGGCTTCGAAGTGGTTTGCAAATCATAGGAATGTTACTGGTATGCTTCAAATGGATACACTAAACATAGACATGTTACAAGTATAGGCTTAGAAAGGCTACACAAATCATAGGCTTATTCCAAGCATATGCTTTACGCAAAACATAGGCACCTTATAAGTATAGGGTTCAAATTGCTGGACAAAACATAGGCATGTTACAAGTATGCTTCGAAAGGGTACACTAAACATAGGCAGGTTATAGGTATAGGCTGTAATGAAGTACACAAAAATGGGCATGTTATAAGTATAGGCCTTGAAAGGTATAGAAAACATGGGCACGTTATAAGCATAGGCTCCATATGGTACACAAAACATAGGTATGTACTAAGCATAGGGTTCAAAGTGGTACACAAAACATAAGCACATGATAAGTATAGACTTCAAAAATCTGTACAGAACATAGGCATGGTATAAGTCTAGACTTTATAGGGCTACACAAAACATAAGCACTGTGTAAGTATAGGCTTCAGAAGGGTACACAAAACATAGGCACGTTATAAGTATAAGCTTCAGAGGACTACAAAAACATATTTGCGCATTACAGGAGTACACAAAACATAGGCATGTTATAAGTACAATCTCCAAAGAGGTACACAAAGCATAGGCACATGACAAGTATAGGCTTCAAAGTGGTATACAAAACATAGGCACATTATAAGAGTAGGCTCTGACAGAGTACACAAAATATAGCATGCTATAAGTATAGGCCCCATAGGTGCTGCTTATAACATTTGGGGTGGTACAGGGGGGGATGTAGAATGTATAGCTAAGTGAGAAATTTGTTGCGCATTGCTCAACATACAGGACCATACAGCGGGTGTGGAAAGTGTGGTCGACACCTCAACATGTGGAATTTCACTTTGCTGTAAAAAGTACGCTGAGCACTTTAACATACAAAATTCCACTTTGCTCTAGAAAGTATGCATACTGGACACTGCTGAGCTGAGACATTAAAAAACAAGCCCATACTTATAATGTACCTATGTTTCATAACACCCCTGTACGGGCCCGTATAACTACTCCCGCTGAACTATCTGAAAAAAAAATTTTTTTCAGCGTCTATCTCCATGAACAATGGTGCTTCACGCCCTACAAAATAATCACCGCTTTTCTGGAGGCTTTGGGCATGCACGCCGAAAAGTTGGAAAGGCCCGACAACGTGATTTATCAAACTGCTACTTTAGACGCTATCGTTAATCATATAGATCCGAGGCCCGAGTTTCACCACGTCTACGCCACGATGCCTCGAAACTACGAACAGTAAAATTTTTTTTTTCAAATTTTGGATGCAATTTTTCTGTATTTAGGTACGCTGAGCTAATAGCGTATTGTTATGTAGCGTCTAATATCGGGCTCGATGAACTACGACCGGCTATTATAACTCCGATAACCTGGAAAAATTTGAATGAAAAATATTGCGCCTGTACAAAAGTATAGCCTTAAATTAGCGTATATTAAATTTTTAAATTTAATACAGCCATTTGCCCGCACTTGAAATGTCTCAACGGCGGCATGCCCGAGGTCAAAAGTTGTCTAGTATGCCTATGTCCGCAAGCCTATACGGGCTTAACGTGCGAAACTTTCATGCATCAAAATGGCGTAAAAGGTAAAATTTTGAAAATTTGAAACTTTTTTTTTCAAAAATTTCAATTTTTTAGCCTTCGAAATGTGTAACGTAAACGAACGAAAAGTTAAAACGCTTTCGAATCACATGTAAGCTAATTTCAATTTTTGGATAGCAAATAATAGCCATGTAATGCCGCTTTCGACAGATTTAACAAATATCTCAAGTACGGTACGACCGTCGAACGACAAAGTTGTCAATGGCTTCTTACTGTAACTTTTTCAAAAAGTTCAATTTCAATTTGAAATTTCAATTTTTCCCCAGGCTCCGGAACATAGGCACGTATATTTAAACTTTTCCAAATATCACGACTTCTATTACAATTGTACGAAAGATTTCGTATGTCGAGATTATTTGGAAATTAGAATCGCTAGCGATTTGTCGCTCGACGGCTTTCGGTATACAAAAAAAATTTTTATCAAAAAACTTACCCTCAAAATCCGGGAACGTGTTGTGGAGCGTTTGAGAGTTTTCATAAAGAATGTGTCAATTTTGAAAAAGATCAGCAAGTACAATCAAGAGAGTTCGTGTCGAGACACCAAGGGGGCGTGGCTACAACCTTGAATGAAATTGCGAAACAATATTCATTGTTGGTGTTTGTGTGGCAGACGTGCGGTTGCTTTTTTGTGAGAGAGAGAGAATAATTTTTGTTATATTTTTTATGGAAAAATTAGCTTGGCAGAGCTTTTTTTCTCAAGGTTTTGTTGCCACGGACCGCGAATCGGTCCGATGTATCGCGCTTTAATTTCCGAATCGAATAAAATTTTGATCATATCGAGGATCCAAAATCCGGGAACGACGGGATTCTACGCGGAATACATGTTGACGCCGCGACCACTGACGCCGTTGGAAGCGACATTGCGAAATCGCGACGAACAATTTCGCAAAATGTTGCGCAAGTATATACGAGCCAAAGGCTTGGATGTAGAGAGCATGGAAAATCAGTTGTTGAATCATTTGTCTAAAGAGCCTACGTTCGAATAGATATCATTCCAAACATGCTATTTTATATTGTAATTTAGAATATATCTATAATATTAAATAAACCTTCCCTACATTAATTATACCTACAGTACGATGCTATATGTTATAACATAGCCCTATGTTATAACCCTGACCAAAAAAATGTTTTTTTTCACTGTATTGATGCCCTATGTTATAACATGAGCCTAAGCTATACCATAGCTGCACATTATAACATAGGACTATGTTATTATGAAGCCCTATGTTGTAACATTGAGCTGAATTATAACAAGCCCCACATCACGATATCCAAACGTACTATTATGCTTTAACATGGTCCTACCTCATAATATCAGCCTATGTTATAACACTGACCTATGTTATAACACACAAGGTTATATCATAACCCACATTTTTTTACAAAAATTTCCCATATCCAGCCCATATGTTAAAACATTGCATCTTATAGCATAGGTCTACGTTACAACAAGCGCCATGTTATAACAAGCCCAATGTTATTACATAGGCTTATATTTCAAAAAATTTTCTATACTTCAACATAGCATGCTCTAACATAGGTCTATGTTAAAACATGTAAAAAATTGGTATATGTTATAACATTGCATATACTGTAACATGAGAAATGATATCACATGGTAGGTTAACATGGAATGTTTTATAATATAGGATATTTCCTAATGTAGGATATATTATAAGACGGGTATGTTGTAACATCAGACATGCTATAGTATGGTATATTTTATAATATGGGATGTGTTATAAAATGGTATATGTTATAACACAGAATCTTTTATAACATGGAATATGCCATAAGATTACATATGTTATAATATGTATTATAGCATGGCATACATTACGAAATCTGATATCAGACAGGTATGTGTCATAGGAAAATATATGTCATGCTATAACATTGAATATGTCATGACACATAGTACTTTATAACACAGGATATGCTATAACACGGGGCATGTTTTAGTACAGCTTATGTTGTAACATAGCATATGTTGTAACATAGGATATGTTTGAGCATGGTATATGTTTTAACATAAGATGTGTTTTAATGTGGTATATGTTCTGAAATGGGATTTGTGGGAACATGGTATATGTTATAAAGTGTTATATGTTATAGGGTGGAATATGTGATAACATTATGACATGAGGTTTGTTACACTGTGAGATACGTATTAACATCGGCTATTTTATAAGATGAGATATGTTATAGTGTGGTACATGTTACAAGATGGGATATATTATAAAATGAGATATGTTATAAGGTGGGATATGTTACAGGATGCTATATATTATAACATGAGGTATATTACACCATAGCATATGTAATAATATGGGATATGTTATAACGTGAGATCTACCGTAGTGTGGTATATGTTATAACATAGGATATGTTATAATATAGTATACGCTATAGCTTAGTATATGTTGTAACGTGATATATGTTTCAACATGGGAAATATTATGGAATGTGTAAGTAATAGCATCGGATATATTGTAACGTGGGATATCTTATAATGTGGTATATGGTATAGGGTGGTAGACATTAAGATATATGTAGTGCAGTAATACGAGATATGGTATAACAAGGAATATTTCATACCATAGGATATGTAAAAAAACGTGTGATATGTTATGACATAGGAGATGTTCTAACATAGCATATGTTATAAGATGGTAGATTGAGTGGCATGGGATATGTTATAACATCAGATATGTCATAGCCTGGTATATGTAGTAACGTGGGATATATTATAACATGAGGTATGTTATCAGGTGGCATATGTTACAGGATGCTGTATGTTTTAACATGAGATATACAACATTGTGGGATATCTAATAATATGGGATATGTTATTAAGTGAGATATGCTATAGTGTGGTATATGTTATAACATATGATAAGTTATAGCATAGGATATGTTATAGTGTGGTACATCTTATAACATATGATAAGTTATAGCATAGGATATTTTATAGTGTGGTACATGTTATAGCATATGATATGTTATAGGATATGCTATAACACAGTATGTGTTATAACATGGTATATGCTTCAACTTGGAAGATGTTATAGAATGCATATGTAATACTATGGGATATTTTATACATGAGGTATGCTATAGCGTGGTATACATTATATCATGATGTATGTCTTAAGATGGTGTTGGTCTACGTTGGCTTTGTTGGTTGCAGTTGTTTGACTTTGGGCATTGGTGCAGAGTCCATGGATGCAGCCAGAAGTGATGGAAGTACAAAATGTACATAGATTTATGTTGCCACTGTTTTGTGTGTTTTTCGTTGATATACTGCGTATGTAATAACATGGGGCATATTATAATATTTCATATGTTATGAAATAGGATATGTTTTAACGTGCCGTATGTTATAACATGAGATATGTAATAACATAGGATATGTCATAGCCTGGTATATAATATTACGTGGAGTATATTATAATAAGAAATTTGTTTTAAGATAGGCTATGTTACATAGTGGTATATGTTATAACATGAATTATATCAGATTACGCGATATATAATAATATGGAATATGATATAACGTGACGTATACTCTAGTGTGGTATATGTTATAACATATGATATGTTATAAGATGGGATATGTAATAACATGGGCTCTATTATAACATGTAATATACTATAGCCTGGTATATGTTATAGCATGATGTATGTTTGAAGATGATGTTGGGGTTAGTCTAGGTGCACATGTTCAACTTTTAGCCTTTGTTGGCAAGTCGCATGCAATGAGAAATGGCGGAAATACAAAATTTACATAGATTTATGTTGCCACTGTTTCGCATGTTTTTGGTTAATATTGGATATGTTATAATGTGTCATATGTTGTAACATACGATATATCTTAACATAGTATATGTTATAAGATGGAATATGCTATAACATGCAACATATTATAATATGTGATATGTTGTAAGATAGGATATCATAGGTTATAACGTACAATATGCTATAACATATGACATGCTATAACATATGCAATGATACAATGACGTAACGGGCTTTATTTTTGTATTTTAAGAAAAAAATTTATGACTATTTTTATAGCCATTATGAAACATCGATTAACTATTCCAAAAATTTAGACTTTCTTGTAGGTTACACGTTAGAGAGGGGGCGTCGACTTTTTTCCCCAAAATCTAATTTTATGCCTTAAAATATAGAAAAACACGCGAGACGACGAAGATTTTGCGTCCTAGAAAATCCAGTTTTTCTTTATTTGCCTGCACCAAAGTGAAAAACTTTTTGCCTTGTTGTCTTATTCTATATTCTATTTTTTGCACCTTCAACGTCTCGAAAGTTCCTGGATTCCGTTTGTTGTTAAGGAAGCATTTTCCAAAAACCCATGATTGAAAAAATTCAAAAAAAGGTGATGTTTTTTTGCTTTTTTTAAATTTTTTTGTAAAATTTTTTCGTAAATTTTTTTTTAATTTAAAAAAAAATTTTTTTTCAATTTTTTTTTAATTTTTGATAATTTTCTTTCTTATTTTTCTTTTATTTGTTTTTTAATTTTTAAAATTTTTCCAAAAATTTTTTTTAATTTTTTCAAAAATTTTTTTAAATTTTTTCAAAAATTTTTTTGAATTTTTTCAAAAATTTTTTTAAATTTAAAATTTAAAATTTTTTTTTTCAACTCGCAGGTCCAAAAAATTACTCGCCGTCGAAATTGGACGAAAAGCGGCGGCGGCAAATGCGGCGTTCGAATCGACAAATGGAAAGATTTTTGTATACAGAATTTTATTGGCGATATCGAATATGAAAATAGGAAAATTTTGTACGAAAGCGTTAAATTGTCGTTGAAAATCGAACGAAAGCGACCATTGATCGAAGGTATGCTATAACATAGGCCTATGTTATAACATTGAAAAAAATTTATCTATGTTATAACATTATGTTCTAACATGACCTATGCTAAAACATTCCAGATGTTATAACATAGGATATACTATAACATGGTACAGGCTATAACATGTGAGATATGTTATTATATGCCATACGCCATAACATAGCACATGTTATAACATTCCATATGTTATAACATGGGGTATGCTCTAACGTGATATAGGCCCACCATGGTCTAGTGATGATTGCATTCGACTACTAGTGTCAAGAACCACGTTTGACACGTCATACACTAAGCATATACACCTGTTATAACATAGCACTATGCTATGACATAGGTCAATGTTATAACATAGTTTTATGCTTTGACATGGGGCTATGCTATAACGTAGCCATATCCCATAACATTGGTACATGTTATAACAACGCCCTATGCTATAACACGGGTCAATGTTATAACAAGTCCTATGCTGTAACATAGGTTTATGTTATAACATAGCCTCGTGCTATAACATAGGTGTACATTTTAACATAGCCTTATACTATAACATGAGTCTATGGTAAAACATAGACTCATGCTATAACATAGGATCTATTATAACATAACCTCACGCTATAACATAGGTCCATATTAGAACATAGCCTTATGCTATAACATAGATTTATGTTATAACATTGCCTTGTGCTGTAACATAGGTCTATGTTGTAACATAGCCTTCTGGGTAACATATGTCCATATTTTAACATAGCCTTATGCTATAACATGAGTCTATGTTAAACATAGTCTTATGCTATAACATAAGATCTGTTGTAACATAGCCTCATGCTATAACATAGGGCTATATTATAACATAGCCTTGTGTGTAACATATGTCTATATTTTAACATAGCCTTATGCTATAACATGAGTCTATGTTAAACATAGTCTTATGCTATAACGTAAGATCTATTGTAACATAGCCTCATGCTCTAACATAGGTCTATATTATAACATAGCCTTGTGCTGTAACATAGGTCTATATTTTAACATAGCCTTATGCTATAACATGAGTCTATGTCAAACATAGTCTTATGCTATAACATAAGAATTATTGTAACATAGCCTCATGCTCTAACATAGGTCTATATTATAACATAGCCTTGTGCTGTAACATAGGTCTATATTTTAACATAGCCTTATGCTATAACATGAGTCTATGTCAAACATAGTCTTATGCTATAACATAAGAATTATTGTAACATAGCCTCATGCTATAACATAGGTCTATATTAAAACATAGCCTTGTGCTGTAACATAGGTCTGTATTTTAACATAGCCTTATGCTATAACATGAGTTCATGCTAAAACATAGCCTCATGCTATAACATAGCACATGTTATAACATGGCATATGCTATAAATTTTAATTTTTCGTGTGAAAAAGCCCTTATTTTTGATATTTATCTGTCAAAAAATTGAAAAAAATTCGATTTTTGCCTCGAAAAACGCGAAAAAACTGAACTTTTTCGGTTAAAAAACGAAAATTTTTTTGTTGTTTTATTCTCGAAAAATGAGGAAATCTGAATTTTTTGAAAAAATTTGAATTTTTTCCGCCAAAAATTCGGAAAATTTCGATTTTTCCTCCGACAAACGCGAAAAAATTGAACTTTTCCAGTCCAAAAATGAAATAGATCTGATTTTTCCTTTGAGAAACACGAAAAAATTCAAGTTTTTCCGCGGAAAAATGAAAAATTTTCAGCGTTTTACTGTCGAAAAATGAGGATATTTTAATTCTTGGTCTAAAAAACGCCGAGAAATTTGATGTTTTTCCTGGGAAAAACCAAGAAATTTTGTTGGTTTATTGTCAAAAAAAGAGAAATTTTCACTTTTCCCTATGAAAAACACGAAAAATTTGAATTTTTTCTGCCGAAAAATTAAGAAATTTGACCTTTTTTTGCTATCAAAAAACATGAAAAATTTGCTTTTTGATGAAAAAAAACGGGAAAAAATGCAACTTTTCAATCAAAAATTTAAGAAGTTTCATAATTTTGCTATCAAAAAATTAAGAAATATTGAAAAATGACCAAAAAATTGAACTGTTCTCATCGAAAAATAAAGAAATTTTGATGTTTTACTGTCAAAAAATGAGGAAATTTTTATTTCTTCATTTTGAAAAATGCGAAAAAATTGAGGAATTTCGATTTTTTACTCCGAAAAAATACGAAAAATTGATCTTTTTCGTCAAAAATTCGGGAAAAATTTTGGGTTTTACTGTCAAAAATTCAGGAAATTTCAATTTTTCGTGTGAAAAAAAACCGGAGATATTCATCTTTTCTGCCACAAAATTTAAAAATTAGACTTTTTTTGCTATCGAAAAATAAGAAAATTTTAATTTTTGGTCGAAAAAACGCGAAGAAATTCATTTTTTTCCGTCAAAAAATGAGGAAATTTTGATTTTTCGCGCGGAAAAAACGCGAAAAAATCGATCTTTACCGACCAAAAATGGCGAAATTTTGCGGCGTTTTTGTCAAAAAATTGTGAAATTTTTGATATTTAACTTTAAAAAAATTAGGAAATTCTAATTTTTCGTGCAAAAAACGCGAAAAGGTTGAAATTTTTCCGTCGAAAAATGGAGAAATTTCTATTTTTTCTACGACAAAGGACGAAAAGATTGACTTTTCTGTTTAAAAATGAAAAGATTTTTTGATTTTTCGCGGCAAAAAAAACAAAAAAATTACTTTTTCTGTCGAAAACAAAAAAAAATTTTGTTTTTTTTCCGTTCAAAAATGAGAAAATTTTTATTTTTCCTTTAAAAAACGCGAAAAAATTCAATTTTTTTCGTCGAAAAATTAAGAAATTTTGTTGTTTTATTGTCAAAAAATAAGGAAATTTTAACTTTTCATGGTGAAAAATTAACTTTTTTGTTGAAAATTTAAAAAAATCATATTTTAATCGTCGAAAATTAGGAAGTTTAATTTTTTGGAAAAAGAAGGAAAAATGCATTTTCATGCCGTAAAAATGACAAAATTTTAAAATGAAAAATAAATAAAAATGAAAAAAATTGACCTTTTTGGCTAAAAAATGCAGAAATTTTGTTTTTTTGCTGTCAAAAAATAAGAAAATTTGGATTTTTCGTGGAAAAAAGACTTTTTCTTTCGAAAAATTAAGGAATTCAACTTTTTTGCTTTCAAAAATGAGGAAATTTTAATTTGTGGCGAGAGAAAACGTGTAAAAATCCACGTTTTTTTTTTGTCAAAAAATGAAGAAATTTCTATGTTTTATGGTTAAAAAATAAAGAAATTCTAATTTTTGATGTGAAAAACACGGAAAAATTGAATTTTTCTAGTCGAAAAAATGAAAAAATTTTGATCTTTTCGTGGGGAAAACGACAAAAAAATTTATCTTTTTTTGTCAAAAAACTAAGGAATTTTGGTTTTTTTCGTCGAAAAATGAGAAAATTTTCATTTTTTTCGAAAAAAACAACAAAAAAATTTTTTCCATCGAAAAATAAAGAAATTTTGTTGTTTTACTCTCAAAAACTGGGAAAATTTTGATTTTTGGTGGAGAAAAACGCGAGAAATTCAACTTTTTCCATCTAAAACTGGCCAAATCTTGTGGTTTTGCTGTGAAAAAATGAGAAAATTTTGATTTGTGATGGAAAAAAGACGAAAAAATTGAATTTTTCCATCAAAAAATTAACAAATTTGACTTTTTTCCCATCAAAAAATTGGAAAATTTTAATTTTTGCCGTCAAAAAACCCGAAAAAAGTCAACTTTTTCCGTCAAAAAAAGAAGAAATTTGATGATTTTCATGTCAAAAAATGAGAAAAAAAATTGGTTTTTTCTGTCAGAAAATTGAGAAATCCCATTTTTTTCCTATCAAAAAATGTGCAAATGTTGATTTTTCATGGGGAAAAATTTGACTTTTTTTTGTCGAAAATTTGAAAAAAAAGTTTATTTTTTCACCAAAAGTGGGGAAATTTTCATTTTTTTGGTGAAAAATCGCAAAAAATTGCATTTTTTCCGTCAAAAAGTTGCCGAAAATTGCTGAAAAACTGAGAAAAAATGTTGAAAATTGTAAAATTGTCGAAAATTGCCGAAAAGTTGTCAAAATTTTTTTTCAAAAACTGTAAAAATGTTGAAAAGTGTAAACTTGTCGAAAATTGCTGAGAAGTTGCCGAAAGTTTGGCTAAAAATGTAAAGTTGCTAGAAATAGCTGAAAAATTGTAAAAACCGGTTGAAAAGTGTAAAGTTGTGGAAAATTTGGGAAATTGGTGTAAAGTTGTCCAAAATTGCTGAAAAGTCGTTCAAATTTTGTCAAAAGTGCAAATTTTCCATAAATTCGTTAAAAGTGTAAAGTTGTCAAAAATTACTGGAAAATTGTCGAAAATTTGTAGCAATTGTTTCAAAGTGTAAAGTTGTCGAAAATTGGTAGAAAAATTGGCAAAAATTGCTCAAAACTGTAAAAACCGGTTGAAAAGTGTAAAATTGTCAAAAAGTGCAAAGTTGCCGAAAATTCCCCGAAAGTGTAAACTTGTCAAAAATTGCTGTAAAGTGTAAAGTTGTCTGAAACTAGCAAAAAGTGTGAAGTTGCCAGAAATATCTGAAAAAGTGTAAAGAGTGCTTAATAAGTGTAAAGTTGTGAAAAATGGTCGGAAGTTATCGAAAATGTGTAAAAATTGTTGGAAAGTGTAAAGTTGTGAGAAAATTGCCAAAAATTATGCAAAAAAGAGGAAAAAATTGTTTTAAAGTGTAAAGTTGTCAGAAATTTTCCAAAAAATTTGTAAGAAATTTGTATAAACGGTATAAAATGTGTACAGAAATTTAAAAAAAAAATTGTTGTAAATCGCGTGTTTTCGATTTATTGATTATTTTTTTTTATTTACACTTTTAAACAGATTTTTCAACTTTCAATTCATTATCGTGGACGACGGACGACGACGAAACTTTACAAAAAAGCGGTCAAGAAACGTTGAATCGATTTTTGACCATTTTTAAACAAACAATTTTCTACAACGACGACATTTGTATGGAGGTTAGTTGGCGAAAATTTACTGTAAATTTTGTAAAGTGTGACTGAAATTACTGTAGATTTTGTAAAGTGTGACCGAAATTACTCTACATTTTTGTAAAGTGTAAACAAAACTGCAATGTATTTTTGTAAAGTATGAGCAAAACTACTCTGAAATTTTGTAAAATGTAAACAAAATTAGACCAAATTTTGTAAAGTGTGACCGAAATTACTGTACATTTTTGTAAAGTGTAAATAAAACTAGTATAAATTTTGTAAAGTGTCAACAAAACTGCAATGTATTTTTGTAAAGTATGAGCAAAACTACTCTGAAATTTTGTAAAATGTAAACAAAATTAGACCAAATTTTGTAAAGTGTGACCGAAATTACTGTACATTTTTGTAAAGTGTAAATAAAACTAGTATAAATTTTGTAAAGTGTCAACAAAACTGCAATGTATTTTTGTAAAGTATGAGCAAAACTACTCTGAAATTTTGTAAAATGTAAACAAAATTACACCAAATTTTGTAAAGTGTGACGTAAATTACTCTACTTGTAAAGTGTAAACAAAAATAGTATAAATTTTGTAAAGTGTGACCAAATTTACTGTAAATTTTGTAAAGTGTAAACAGAGCTACAGTAAATTTTGTAAGATGTGTGACTGATATTACTGTTCATTTTTGTAAAGTGTAAATAAAACTTGTATGAATTTTGTAAAGTGTGAACAAAACTGCAATATATTTTTGTAAAGTGTGACCAAATTTACTGTAAATTTTGTAAAGTGTGACTGAAATTACTGTTGATTTTGTAAAGTGTGATCGAAATTACTCTAAACTTTTGTAAAATGTAAAGAAAATTACACCAAAATTTGTAAAGTGTGACCGAAATTACTCTACATTTTTGTAAAGTGTAAACAAAACTGCAATATATTTTTTGTAAAGTATGAGCAAAACTACTCTGAAATTTTGTGAAATGCAAACAAAATTACACCAAATTTTGTAAAGTGTAAACAAAAGTAGTATAAATTTTGTAAAGTGTGACCGAAATTACTGTACATTTTTGTAAAGTGTAAACAAAACTGGTATAAATTTTGTAAAGTGTGAACAAAACTGCAATATATTCTTGTAATGTGTGAGCAAAACTACTCTGAAATTTTGTAAAATGCAGACAAAATTACACCAAATTTCGTAAAGTGTGACCAAATTTACTGTAAATTTTGTAAAGTGTAAACAAAACTACAGTAAATTTTGTAAGATGTGTGTTTGATATTACTGTTCATTTTTGTAAAGTGTAAACAAAGCTTGTATGAATTTTGTAAAGTGTGAACAGAAGTGCAATATATTTTTGTAAAGTGTGACCAAATTCACTGTAAATTTTGTAAAGTGTGACTGAAATTACTGTTGATTTTGTAAAGTGTGACGGAAATTACTATACATTTTTGTAAAGTGTAAACTCAAACTGCAATATATTTTTGTAGTGTATGAGCAAATTTACTCTGAAATTTTGTAAAATGTAAACAAAATTACACCAAATTTTGTAAAGTGTGACGGAAATTACTCTTCTTGTAAAGTGTAAACAAAACTAGTATAAATTTTGTGAAGTGTGAACAAAATTACTGTATTTTTTGTTGAGTGTGAGCGAATTTACTTTGATCTTTTGTAAAGTTTCAACAAAATTACACCAAATTTTGTAAAGTGTGAGCAAAACTACTATTAACTTTTGTAAAATGTAAACAAAATTACACTAACTTTTGTATGGTGTCAGCAAAATTACAGTAACTCCAATCAAAACTAGCGTAAGTTTCGTAAAGTGAGACCGAAATTACTGCGGCTTTTGTAAAGTTTAAACAAAATTACATCAAGTTCGGTAAACCATGAGCAAAATTACTGTAAATTTTGTAAACTGTAAACTGAAGTATTGTAAATTTCGTAAAGTGTAAACAAAATTACTGTACATTTTTGTAAAGTGTGAGCAAATTTACTCTGAACTTTTGTAAAGTGTAAACAATATTATAGCAAATTTTTTAAAACATAAGCAGAAATACAGTAAATTTTGAAAAGTGTAAACAGACCTACCGTAAATTTTGTAAAATGTAAACAAAATTAGACCAAATTTTGTAAAGTGTGATTGAAATTACTCTACATTTTTGTAAAGTGCGAGCAAAATCATTCTGAACGTTTGTAAAATGTAAACAAAATTACTGTAAGTGTTGTAGTGTGAGCAAAATTATCGTAAATTTTCTGAAGTGTAAACAGAACTACAATCAATTTTGTAAAGTGTGACCGAAGTTATTGCAATTTTTTTAGTATGAGCAAACTTACTGTAAATATTGTAAAGTGTAAACATACCTGTCGTAAACTTTTTAAAGTTTGAACGAAGTTACTATAACTTTTGTAAAGTGTAAACCAAGTTACATTAATTTTTGTAAAATATGAGCAAAATTACTGTGAATAGTGTAAAGTGTAACTGAAATTACTGTAAATTTTGTAGTGTGACAAAAATGACTGCAAGTTTTTTTAAAGTGTAAAGAGAACTAATGTAAATTACTTTGAATTGTGTAAATTTACAGGAAAATTGCGGTAAATTTTTTAGATTGTGAAAAAATTTAGTACAAATTGTGTGAAGTGTAAACAAAGCTACTGTAAATTTTGTAAAGTGTGAGAAAAGCTACTGTACATCGCATTTTTTTTTCTTTTTTTTTGTTATTTTTCAATTTTTTTGTACTTTCTTTGTATTTTTTGTACTTTCTTTGTATTTTTCGGGTTTTTTTTTTGTTTTTTACAATATTGTTTTTTCTCTGTTTTTTCTGTTTTTTGCGTTTTTATATTTTTTCTATCTTTATTCACCCATCCTCAAGTGTTTTTTTTTGTTATTTTTCGATGATTTTCAAGTGTTTTTTTGTCTTTTTTGTATTTGAATTTTTATATTTTTCTGTTTTTTTTGTTTCTTGCATTTTTTGTTTTTGTTGTTTCTATCTTTTGTACCCCTTCTCATTTTTTTGTATTTTGTATTTTTTTGTTGTTTTTTTTGCTTCTTTTTTGTCTTTTCTAAGTGTTTTTTTGTATTTTCTCTGTATATTTTGTACTTCCCAGTTTTTTCTGTTTTTCGTATTTTTGTGTATTTTCTCTTTTTTGCATTTTTGTATCTTTTCTATCTTTTTTTTTTTACCATTTTCAAGTGTTTTTTTGTCTTTTTGTACCTTCTTTGCATTTCTTGTATTTTTTGCATATTTGTTTTTACCACATTTTTTTGTTTTTTTTCAAGGGCTTTTTTGTCTTTTTTGTACGTTCTTTGTATTTTTCCGCTTTTTTTGTACTTTCTTTGTCTTTTTCGTGTTTTTCTGCTTTTTTTGCTTTTTTCTTTTTTGTGTTTTCTTTAGTTGGTCTTTTTCCTATTTTTTTTATCTTTTTTGTTACCTTTTTTGTATTATTGTGCTTTTTTCCTTTTTAGATTTTTCCTTTTTTTGTTTTTCGTCCTTTTTCAAACGTTTTTTTTTTGTCTTTTTTGTAATTGTTTTTTGTTTTTGCATTTTTGTTTTCTGTATTTTATTTTTTTGAGTTTTTTTGTCTTTGTAAAACTTTCTTTGTCTTTTTTATATTTTTTATTTTTCTTTTTGTTTTTTACGCCTTTTTTTTGTTTTTTGTATTGCTGTATCAATTTTTCAACTTTGGTTTTATCAACTTCACAGTTGAGATTCAAAAGATTACTGTAGAGTGCTGTAGAAAAATTTTTTTTAAAAAGAAGATGCAAGATTAGTGTAAATTTTGTAAAGCAGCAAGGAGATAAAACTTAATTTTGTAAAGTGTAAATAAAATTACTATACATTTTGTAAAGTAGGAGCAAAATTTCTTAAAGTGGCAACGAAATTACTGTAAATTTTGTAAAGTGTAAACAAAATTACTGTAAATTTTGCAAATTTTGTAAAGTGTAAACATGACTACTATAAAAATTGTATAGTGTAAACATGACTTTTGCAAAGTTTGTAAAGTGTAAATAAAATTTTTGTAAATTTTGTAAAGTGTAAACATAACTGCTAGAAAAACTGTAAATTTTAAACATGATTTCTGCAAAGTTTATGAAGTGTAAAAAAAATAATTGTAAATTTTGTAAAGTTTAAAGATGACTACTATAAAAATTGTAAAGTTTAAACATGACTTTTGCAATATTTGTAAAGTGTGAATAAAATTTTTGTAAATTTTGTAAAGTGTAAACATAACTGCTTGAAAAACTGTAAATTTTGAACATGATTTCTGCAGAGCTTATGAAGTGTAAACAAAATAATTGCAAATTTTGTAAAGTGTAAATAAAATTACTTTAAATTTTGTAAAGCGTGAACAAAATTACTTTAAATTTTGTAAAGCGTAAACAAACTTACTGTAAATTTTGTAAAGCGTAAACAACATAACTGTAATTTTGTAACGCGTAAACAGAATTACTGTAAATTTTGTAAAGTCTCAAAAAATTACTCTGAACTTCTATAAAGTGTAAACAAAATTACACGAAATTTTTTAGAATATTAGTAAAATAACTGCAAATTTTGTAAATTGTGGGCAAAAGTACTTGGAACTTTTGTAAAGTGCAAACAAAATTAGTGTAATTATTGTAAAGTGTAAAGATGACTCGTGCAAAGTTTGCAAACTGCAAATAAAACTTACTGTAAAATTTGTAAAGTGAAAACAAGACTATGAAAATTTGATAAAGTATGAGCAATTTACTACAAATGTTGTAAAGTGTGAAAAAGTTACTACATATTATGCAAGGTGTAAACAAAATTAAAATACATTTTGTTGATTGTAAACAAAATTACAGTACATTTTATAAAGTGTAAACAAAGTTACTAAAAATTGTTGTAAAGTGTGAAAAACTTACTACAAATCATATAGAATGTAAACAAAACTACTGTAAATTTCGATAAATGTGTGAGAAATTACTAAAAAAATTTTGTAAAGTGTGGGAAAAGTTTCTACAAATTATGTGAAGTGTAAACAAAACAACTGTGAATTTTTGTAACGCGTAAACTTAAGTACTGAAACTTTTGTAAATTTTAAACATAACTACTAAAAATTTTGTGAACTGAGAAAAAGAGAACTGTAAATTTGTAAGGTGTAAACAAAATTACTGTAAATTTTGTAAAGTCTAAACAATTGTAAAGTGTAAACAAAATCATCACAAATTTTGTGAAGCGGGAAAAAATTGTTCTAAAATGTGTAAAGTATGAGAAAAATTACTCTAAATATTTTGTAAAGCGTAAACAGAATTAGTGTAAGTTTTGTGAAGTGTAAACAGAGTTACTGTAAATTTTGTAAAGTGTAAACAAAGTTACTCTACATTTTGTGGAGTGTCAACATAATAAATGTGAATTTTGTTAAGTGTAAACAAAATCAATGTAAATTTTGTAAAGTCTAAACAATTGTAAAGTGTGAACAAAATCACCACAAATTTTGTAAAGTGAGAGAAAATTGTTCTAAAATGTGTAAAGTATGAGAAAAATTACTGTAAATATTTTGTAAAGCGTAAACAGAATTAGTGTAAGTTTTGTGAAGTGTAAACAGAGTTACTGTAAATTTTGTAAAGTGTAAACAAATCTACTACACATTTTGTGGAGTGTCAACAGAATAAATGTGAATTTTGTTGAGTGTAAACAAAATAAATGTAAATTTTGTTAAGTGTAAACAAAATTAATGTAAATTTTGTTAAGTGTAAACAAAATAATGTAAATTTTGTAAAATGTGAACAAATTACTGTAAAATTTTGTGAAGTGTTAACAAAACTATTGCAAATTTTGTAAAGTGTAAACAAACTTTTTTTCTCCAGATTTTCACATCTTTGAGTTCTACTCTATTGCATTTAATGCACGAAGATGATGCTTTCGCTTGTATTACATCGCTTTTATCGTCGGACGATCATTTTACACTTTTTTCATCGTCGTCCTCGGGACAAAACGGCAAACAACAACAACAAAATCCTCTATATTCCCTGGACTATAATCAATTCCCCAATTTGGAGCCTTTCAGATATCATTTACACTGCGTGAATTGGCGTCGATGGGTGTTGTGCGACTTGCCCGATTCACATTTGGTAAATTCATGGGGATATGTTATAACATGGGACTATGTTATAACATATGAACATGTTATAACATGAGACTATGTTATACCATGTCAGTATGTTATGACATGTCGAAAAATGAAGACAAAAAATTTTGTATGTTGTAACATAGGACCGTTGTATAACATCAGATTATGTTATAACATGTGAATATGCTATAACGTGTCAATATGCTATAACATGTCGAAAAATCAAAAATAAATTTTTGTATGCTATAACATAGAACTATGTTATAACATAGAACTATGTTTTAACATATAACCATGGTATAACACAGGGTATGCTATAAAATATAACTATGTTATAACACAGTATATGATATAAAATGCGACTATGTTATACCATAGGACGATGTTATAACATGTCAGTATGTTATAACATAGGATAGGTTGTAACACATGATATGTTATAACATGGCACTATGCTATAACATGACACTATGTTATAACGTGGGACTATGTTATAACTTGTCAGAATGCTGTACGTGTCTAAAAATATAAAAATATTGTATGTTATAACATAGGACTATGTTATAACAAAGGGCTATGTTATAACATAATACTATGTTGTAATATGTCAGTAAACTATAACATGTCAAAAAAGTAAAGAAGTCTTTTGTATGATATAAAATAGGACCATGTTATAACATAGGACTATGTTATAACATGTTACTATGCTACAACATGTCGAAAAATTTATAAAAAATTTTGTATGTTATAACATGGGACTATGTTATAATGTGTAAATATGCTCTAAAATGTTCAAAAATCAAAAAAATGTTGTATGTTATAATATACGACTATGGTATAACATGCCAGTATGCTATAGCATGTCGAAAAATGGAAAAATAGTTTTGTATGCTATAACATGGGAGTATGTTATAACATGTCAGCTTGCTATAACGTGTTGAAAATTAAAAAAAAAACTTCTGTATGTTATAGCATAGGTTTATGTTATAACATGTCAGCATGCTATAAAATGTCGAAAAATGAAAAAAAAATTTCGTATGTTATAACGTACGACCATGTTATAACATAGCACTGTTTTATAACATGTCAGTATGTTGTAAGATGGGATCATGTTACAACATGTCAAAAAATGAAGAAAATTTTGTGTGTTATAACATGGGACCATGTTGTAACATAGTACTATGTTATAACATGTCAGAATGCTATAACATGTCGAAAAAATAATAAACTATTTTTTCTGTGTTATAACATAAGCCTATGTTATAACATAGGGCTATGGTATAACATACGCCGTCATACTGTAGGTATATTTTATGTACAGCATGTTTCACTATTCCGTCCTACAGTACGCCTCAACTTACTTTCTCGATTATATTTTTTGTTTTTTTGTTTTTTCTATTATTTTTGTCTTTTCAGTACTTTGCGTTTTCCCCGTTTTCTGTTTTTTTGTCTTTTTTCCACATTCTTTGTATTTTTTGTTTTTTTCCTTTTTTCTTTTTCTGTTTTGCAATTTTTTTAAATAATTCTGTCCTTTTTCAAGTGTTTTTTTGTCTTTCTTGTACTTTCTTTGTTGTTTTTTTTTTGTTATCTTTCTTTTTTTTTATTTTTTCCAATTTTCCTTTTCCTTTTTCAGGCGTTTTTTTGTCTTTTTTTGCCTATTTTCGAGTGTTTTTTGTCTTTGTAGTTTCTTTTCAATTTTTCTTATTTGCATTTCTCTCCATCTGTTTTGTCTTTTTTTGCCTTTTCTTGCATTTCTTTCAGTTTTTTGTTGTTTTTTTTATATTTTCTTTGTCGCTTTTCTGTTTTTTTGCATTTTTCTTCTTCTTTTTTTGTCATTCTTCAAATGTTTTTTATCTTTGTGTATTTTCTTTGTATTTTTTCTTCTTTTGTTGTTTTTATATTACTTTTCAATATTTTGTACTTTTTCAAATTTTGGTTTTTGGTTTTTTTGAAACTGTTTCGTCTTTCTCCAAGTGTTTTTTGTCTTTTTTTGTACTTTCTTTGTTTTTCGGTTTTTTTCCGTTTTTTTTTTGTTTTTTGTTTTTTGCATTTTTGATTTTTCTATTTTTCTTGTCCTTCTTGAAGCGTTTTTTGCCTTTATTGTACTTTTTCGTCTTGTCTCTGCTTCTTTTGTTGTTTGCTTTTTTGTTTCTGCTGTTTTTCTGTTTTTTTCAACAATTTTTCGCCCTTGTTTGACTTTTTTTGTATTTTTGCTGCTTTTTTTCGTTTTTTTCCTTTTTGCGTTTTTCATTGTTTTTATGTTTGTTTTTTGTCTTTTTTCTTTCTTGTTTTTTCACTTCTTCAAGTTTTGTTTTTATCATTTTTTCATTCTTCTCTTTTAATTTTAGTTTGTTGAATTTGTGTAATTTTTCTATGTTCTCCTTCTGTTTTTTGCTGCTATTTTTTCCATTTCTGAGTGTTTTTTCGTTTTTTTTTTGGTTTTTCTATGTTTTTTTCTGTTTTTGCATCTTTGTATTTTGTTTCCTCTTTTTCGTTTTCTGCATTTTTGTATCTTTTTTATATTTTTTGTTCTTTATTAGTTTTAAGTGTTTTTTTGTCATTTTTTTGCATTTTTTAGTTTTTCCGCACTTTTTTGTTTTTACTTCTTTGGATTTTGTGTTTTTTTGTCTTTTTTCAAGTGTTTTTGTTTTTTCTGATTCCTTTGTTTTTGTACTTTCTTTGTATTTCTTTCTTTTTTCGCTTTTTTTTTTGTTTTTTTCATCACTTAAACAGTTCTTCAACTTTGGATTTACCAACATGACAACAAGATTTTTATGAAACACAAAAGATTACTGTATCTATTTTTGTAAATTCTTCAGGTTTACGCTTTCGATTGCCTTTTATCCGAAGGTGTAAACGTTATTTCCAAAATTGCTTACACCCTCCTCAAATTATGGTACAACAAAAAAGGTTAGTGTAAACCTCCTCATTTTTATACTTTTTTTTAAAACATCAAATTTAAGGTTCAAAATTTAATTCGAAATGCATCGAGAAATTTAATGACGACGTATCTGACTTTTGTCGAAATATAATCATTTCACCGCAAGATCTATTAAAAGTAAATTACTTTTGTTATTGATATGTTGAGGTTTGCGTATTTTTATGTCATATTTTCTCATTCCAGGTACGTCATCAGTTATTGTATTGTACTGTATTGTACTGCATTGTACTGTACTGTATATATGTATATATATATATATATATATATGTACAATACGTGCAATTTATACTGTGCCAATAACATTTATGTACTACATAAAGTAGGTAAAACATATATAATACAGATAATTCATATAAAATACATACAATAGATAGGATATATATATATATATATATATATATGTATATATATGTACTATACAATACCATACAATACAATATAATACCATACAATACAAAACCACACAATACATTACAATACAATACAATACAATACAATACAATACAATACAATACAATACAATACAATACAATACAATACAATACAATACAATACAATACAATGCAGTACAATGAAATAAATAAAATACAATAAAGTACAATACAGTACATTACATCACATTACAATATGGTACATTACAGTACATTACTTTACATTACATTACATTACATTACATTACATTACATTACATTACATTACATTACATTACATTACATTACATTACATTACATTACATTACATTACATTACATTACATTACATTACATTACATTACATTACATTACATTACATTACATTACATTACATTGCATTGCATTACATTACATTACATTACATTACATTACATTACATTACATTACATTACATTACATTACATTACATTACATTACATTACATTATATTACATTACATTACATTACAATACAATACAATACGACACAACACAATAGAATACAATAAAATACAATACAATACAATACAATACAATACAATACAATACAATACAATACAATACAATACAATACAATACAATGCAATATAATGCAATGTAATATAATAGAATACAATGGAATACAAGGCAAAACAAGACAATACAATACAATGTATTACATTACATTACATTACATTACATTACATTACATTACATTACATTACATTACATTACATTACATTACATTACATTACATTACATTACATTACATTACTCTACATTACAATACAATACAATACAAATACAACACGACACAATAGAATACAATAGAATACAATAGAATACAATAGAATACAATACAATACAATACAATACAATACAATACAATACAATGCAACACAATACAATATAATAAGTCATGATATAATATGTATATGTAATACGTATATATAATATGTTATATATATACATATACATATATATATATATATATATATATAATATATATATATATATATATATATATTATATATATATATATAATGTAATATGTACTCTTGTATATAACATGTATTATATATATTACATAAAATACATATATATTTATATCGCTATATATCACATTGTTGCCTTTTTATAATTCCACTTTTACATATGGTAAAGATAGAAAAACCTTTACAGAGCACAAAAACAACAATTATCAAGCTACAATATCCCATAATTGATTTTTTTTCAAGATCACGTTCAATAGTAAACAGCGTAAAACGTCTACCGGACCTGCGGCAACAACACCCGAAAAATGCGACAGATTACTTTGCCGACGAGTGTCGAGTATAAGTAAAATTTTGACATCGAATATCAACGATGATCAATTCCCGGATTTTTTGCAATCGTCCAGTATTTTAACTTTCGATCAAGTAAGCAATTTTATCAAATTTAAGATTTTATATATAAAGTATGGCATTGTATATTTGTTTTTAGATGATCAGTATATTACAAAAAGTACCGTTGAGGCATCATTTACAAGAAATTCGAAAAATTTTCTCCATGCGAGATCACGGTATTAGTTTTATTAAATTTTGGTCAATGGTAGAAGATTTCGCACCGACAATCCTAATTATTAAAACTACAAAAAATGAGGTATGGTGTATATTATGATAATTAATATATTTTATGTTAATGATAATGACATATAATAACATATTTGTTAATTAAAATAATGTATAATAACATATATTACATGTTAATACATAATGCCACATATTGCATGTTAATGTATAATAACATATAGTACATGTTAATACATAATAACACATATTGCATGTTAGTATATAATAACATATATTACATGTTAATATATAATAACATACATTACATGTTAATACATGATAACGCATATTGCATGTTAATATATAATAACATATATTACATGTTAATATATAATAGCATACATTACATGTTAATACATAATTAATGCTTATTGCATGTTAATATATAATAACATATAGTGCATGTTAATACATAATAACGCATATTGCATATTAATATATAATAACGCATATTGCATGTTAATATATAATAATGTATATGACATGCTAACATATAATAACATATATTACAGGATAATACATAATAAACACATATTGCATGTTGATATATAGTAACATATATTATATGTTAATATATATACATATATATAATCTTATATTTAATAGGTATTCGGAGCATTCTGCACGCAATCATGGTCAACGAGGCGGCATACGCCCAAAATGCGTTATTTCGGTACCGGCGAAAGTTTCTTATTTAAATGCCCCCGGTATCAATCATTCCTCATCTTCATCATCAATTAATACAGTTAAAAATACAACTATAAATAATGGAACCATATTTTTTTATCCGTGGGTCGGCAAGGAATTGTGCATTACGGACTTAAAACCAGGGCAAGAATTATTCCAAGCGGCCAACGAAAATTGCCTTTTGATAGGCGGAGGGTAGGTGTATAGCTTACAGTATGATTATGTTACATGATGAGCAAGTACAAGTGATGGATAACTTACAGTATGATCACGTTACATGATGTGCAAGTGCAAGTGATGCATACCTTACAGTACAATCATATTAGATGATACATAAGAGTGTTGAAGGGCTTCCTGCGTGGTGCCGTAGCTGTCCCACCATTGGCCCAATGTCTGGGTAGGTGTAACCATCCCGACCAGGGCTCAACAAAAATGGCCGGGTTCAGAACCCGTGGATTGGCAGAAACATCAATCCTACCAGTGGAATGTTGTATGTTACCATACAACAAGAGCAACAGATGGTTACCCTACAGTATGATTATATAACATGATGTGCAAGTACAACTGATGCATACCTTACAGTATGATCACATCAGATGATTCACAAGTGCAAGTGAGGCATACCTTACAGTATGACCATCTTACATGATGTGAGTGTAAGTGATGCATCCCTTATAGTAATGGTCACGTTACATGATGAGCAAGTGCGAGTGATGGATACCTTACAGTATGGTCATGTTATATGATGTGGAAGTGAGGCATCCCATACAGTGTGGTCACATTACATGATGGACAAGTGCAAGTAATGAATACATTACAGTATGGTTATGTTACATCATGAGCAAGTACAAGCAATGTGTACCTTACTGTATGATCACTTTACATGATCTGCAAGTACAACTGATGGATACATTACAGTTTTCCTACACTGCTTAAAAATCTAAATTTTTATTTTTTTACAGGGCCATATGTTTGAGAAACAATTTGGGTGCTGGATCCAGTGACGCCGCGTCCACGTTCCTCAATCCACCCCCTTTCCACGGACAAAGATTTCGAAGTCGAACTTTTGGAAGTTTACGGCTTTTGTTAAAAGAGTTTAACCTGATTATAACCAGGTTACAAATTTTTTAAAAGTTATAATATGTTTATATCGTTGATTTTTTTCGCATCCTGTTGATCCACGTAAGGTCGACTACCTCCGCTATTTATTGTACAATGTTGCAATATTAAATTTTTTCTGGATGGGCTTTCCTCAAATGTCAGCCATGCTTTGAGGACTATACATGAAACTGAATGTCTATCCTGGATGCATCCAAGACCCATCCAAGACACGCCCAATACAAAAACTAGACTAATCCTAGATGTGTCTTGTATGGATCACAAATGCCTGCAAGACACATCTGTGATGCAACAAGGATGCATACCAGACACCTCCATAATCAACCCATGACCCATCACAGATGCCTCCATGATACACGCAGAACCCATGCCAGGCCTCTGCATAATGCAGCCAGAACCCACCCCAGATGCCTCCATAATGAACCAAGGAACTATCCCAGACACTTCAATAATGCACACCGGACCCATCCCACACACCTTTGTGATGAAGCCAGGGCTCATGCCAGATGCATCCATAATGCACCCACGATCCAACCTGGACACCTCCATAATGCACCCAGAAACCATCTCAGATGCCTCCATAATCCACCCAGGACCCACACCAGATGACTCCATAATGTACCCAGGATTCATCCCATGCACCTCCATGCCTCACCGAGGATTCATCGCAGCCACCTTCATAATGCACCCAGGACCCATCCCAAACACCACCATAATGCACCCAGGACCCATCTCACACACCTGCAAAATGAATTCAGGACCCATCCCAGATGTCACGTGTTCCACAGCCGTACATCACCCCCTTCGTAACTATCGCAACACTGGTTCGGTAGTTCAATCGGAAGAACGCTGCACTATAGTCACAGAGACCCAGGTT
>CAWUHX010000350.1:63209-139234 GCA_963922205.1 Romanomermis culicivorax
TTGCATTTCTTTCAGTTTTTTGTTGTTTTTTTATATTTTCTTTGTCGCTTTTCTGTTTTTTTGCATTTTTCTTCTTCTTTTTTTGTCATTCTTCAAATGTTTTTTATCTTTGTGTATTTTCTTTGTATTTTTTCTTCTTTTGTTGTTTTTATATTACTTTTCAATATTTTGTACTTTTTCAAATTTTGGTTTTTGGTTTTTTTTGAAACTGTTTCGTCTTTCTCCAAGTGTTTTTTGTCTTTTTTTTGTACTTTCTTTGTTTTTCGGTTTTTTTCCGTTTTTTTTTTTGTTTTTTGTTTTTTGCATTTTTGATTTTTCTATTTTTCTTGTCCTTCTTGAAGCGTTTTTTGCCTTTATTGTACTTTTTCGTCTTGTCTCTGCTTCTTTTTGTTGTTTGCTTTTTTGTTTCTGCTGTTTTTCTGTTTTTTTTCAACAATTTTTCGCCCTTGTTTGACTTTTTTGTATTTTTGCTGCTTTTTTTCGTTTTTTTCCTTTTTGCGTTTTTCATTGTTTTTATGTTTGTTTTTTGTCTTTTTTCTTTCTTGTTTTTTCACTTCTTCAAGTTTTGTTTTATCATTTTTTCATTCTTCTCTTTTAATTTTAGTTTGTTGAATTTGTGTAATTTTTCTATGTTCTCCTTCTGTTTTTTGCTGCTATTTTTTCCATTTCTGAGTGTTTTTTCGTTTTTTTTTGGTTTTTCTATGTTTTTTCTGTTTTTGCATCTTTGTATTTTGTTTCCTCTTTTTCGTTTTCTGCATTTTTGTATCTTTTTTATATTTTTTGTTCTTTATTAGTTTAAGTGTTTTTTTGTCATTTTTTTGCATTTTTTAGTTTTTCCGCACTTTTTTGTTTTTACTTCTTTGGATTTTGTGTTTTATTTTGTCTTTTTTCAAGTGTTTTTGTTTTTTCTGATTCCTTTGTTTTTGTACTTTCTTTGTATTTCTTTCTTTTTTCGCTTTTTTTTTGTTTTTTTCATCACTTAAACAGTTCTTCAACTTTGGATTTACCAACATGACAACAAGATTTTTATGAAACACAAAAGATTACTGTATCTATTTTTGTAAATTCTTCAGGTTTACGCTTTCGATTGCCTTTTATCCGAAGGTGTAAACGTTATTTCCAAAATTGCTTACACCCTCCTCAAATTATGGTACAACAAAAAAGGTTAGTGTAAACCTCCTCATTTTATACTTTTTTTTAAAAACATCAAATTTAAGGTTCAAAATTTAATTCGAAATGCATCGAGAAATTTAATGACGACGTATCTGACTTTTGTCGAAATATAATCATTTCACCGCAAGATCTATTAAAAGTAAATTACTTTTGTTATTGATATGTTGAGGTTTGCGTATTTTTATGTCATATTTTCTCATTCCAGGTACGTCATCAGTTATTGTATTGTACTGTATTGTACTGCATTGTACTGTACTGTATATATGTATATATATATATATATATATATGTACAATACGTGCAATTTATACTGTGCCAATAACATTTATGTACTACATAAAGTAGGTAAAACATATATAATACAGATAATTCATATAAAATACATACAATAGATAGGATATATATATATATATATATGTATATATATGTACTATACAATACCATACAATACAATATAATACCATACAATACAAAACCACACAATACATTACAATACAATACAATACAATACAATACAATACAATACAATACAATACAACAATACAATACAATACAATACAATACAATACAATACAATGCAGTACAATGAAATAAATAAAATACAATAAAGTACAATACAGTACATTACATCACATTACAATATGGTACATTACAGTACATTACTTTACATTACATTACATTACATTACATTACATTACATTACATTACATTACATTACATTACATTACATTACATTACATTACATTACATTACATTACATTACATTACATTACATTACATTACATTACATTACATTACATTACATTACATTACATTACATTGCATTGCATTACATTACATTACATTACATTACATTACATTACATTACATTACATTACATTACATTACATTACATTACATTACATTACATTATATTACATTACATTACATTACAATACAATACAATACGACACAACACAATAGAATACAATAAATACAATACAATACAATACAATACAATACAATACAATACAATACAATACAATACAATACAATACAATACAATGCAATATAATGCAATGTAATATAATAGAATACAATGGAATACAAGGCAAAACAAGACAATACAATACAATGTATTACATTACATTACATTACATTACATTACATTACATTACATTACATTACATTACATTACATTACATTACATTACATTACATTACATTACATTACATTACTCTACATTACAATACAATACAATACAATACAACACGACACAATAGAATACAATAGAATACAATAGAATACAATAGAATACAATACAATACAATACAATACAATACAATACAATACAATGCAACACAATACAATATAATAAGTCATGATATAATATGTATATGTAATACGTATATATAATATGTTATATATACATATACATATATATATATATATATATATATATATATATATATATATATATATATATATATATATAATGTAATATGTACTCTTGTATATAACATGTATTATATATATTACATAAAATACATATATATTTATATCGCTATATATCACATTGTTGCCTTTTTATAATTCCACTTTTACATATGGTAAAGATAGAAAAACCTTTACAGAGCACAAAAACAACAATTATCAAGCTACAATATCCCATAATTGATTTTTTTCAAGATCACGTTCAATAGTAAACAGCGTAAAACGTCTACCGGACCTGCGGCAACAACACCCGAAAAATGCGACAGATTACTTTGCCGACGAGTGTCGAGTATAAGTAAAATTTTGACATCGAATATCAACGATGATCAATTCCCGGATTTTTTGCAATCGTCCAGTATTTTAACTTTCGATCAAGTAAGCAATTTTATCAAATTTAAGATTTTATATATAAAGTATGGCATTGTATATTTGTTTTTAGATGATCAGTATATTACAAAAAGTACCGTTGAGGCATCATTTACAAGAAATTCGAAAAATTTTCTCCATGCGAGATCACGGTATTAGTTTTATTAAATTTTGGTCAATGGTAGAAGATTTCGCACCGACAATCCTAATTATTAAAACTACAAAAAATGAGGTATGGTGTATATTATGATAATTAATATATTTTATGTTAATGATAATGACATATAATAACATATTTGTTAATTAAAATAATGTATAATAACATATATTACATGTTAATACATAATGCCACATATTGCATGTTAATGTATAATAACATATAGTACATGTTAATACATAATAACACATATTGCATGTTAGTATATAATAACATATATTACATGTTAATATATAATAACATACATTACATGTTAATACATGATAACGCATATTGCATGTTAATATATAATAACATATATTACATGTTAATATATAATAGCATACATTACATGTTAATACATAATAATGCTTATTGCATGTTAATATATAATAACATATAGTGCATGTTAATACATAATAACGCATATTGCATATTAATATATAATAACGCATATTGCATGTTAATATATAATAATGTATATGACATGCTAACATATAATAACATATATTACAGGATAATACATAATAACACATATTGCATGTTGATATATAGTAACATATATTATATGTTAATATATATACATATATATAATCTTATATTTAATAGGTATTCGGAGCATTCTGCACGCAATCATGGTCAACGAGGCGGCATACGCCCAAAATGCGTTATTTCGGTACCGGCGAAAGTTTCTTATTTAAATGCCCCGGTATCAATCATTCCTCATCTTCATCATCAATTAATACAGTTAAAAATACAACTATAAATAATGGAACCATATTTTTTTATCCGTGGGTCGGCAAGGAATTGTGCATTACGGACTTAAAACCAGGGCAAGAATTATTCCAAGCGGCCAACGAAAATTGCCTTTTGATAGGCGGAGGGTAGGTGTATAGCTTACAGTATGATTATGTTACATGATGAGCAAGTACAAGTGATGGATAACTTACAGTATGATCACGTTACATGATGTGCAAGTGCAAGTGATGCATACCTTACAGTACAATCACATTAGATGATACATAAGAGTGTTGAAGGGCTTCCTGCGTGGTGCCGTAGCTGTCCCACCATTGGCCAATGTCTGGGTAGGTGTAACCATCCCGACCAGGGCTCAACAAAAATGGCCGGGTTCAGAACCCGTGGATTGGCAGAAACATCAATCCTACCAGTGGAATGTTGTATGTTACCATACAACAAGAGCAACAGATGGTTACCCTACAGTATGATTATATAACATGATGTGCAAGTACAACTGATGCATACCTTACAGTATGATCACATCAGATGATTCACAAGTGCAAGTGAGGCATACCTTACAGTATGACCATCTTACATGATGTGAGTGTAAGTGATGCATCCCTTATAGTATGGTCACGTTACATGATGAGCAAGTGCGAGTGATGGATACCTTACAGTATGGTCATGTTATATGATGTGGAAGTGAGGCATCCCATACAGTGTGGTCACATTACATGATGGACAAGTGCAAGTAATGAATACATTACAGTATGGTTATGTTACATCATGAGCAAGTACAAGCAATGTGTACCTTACTGTATGATCACTTTACATGATCTGCAAGTACAACTGATGGATACATTACAGTTTTCCTACACTGCTTAAAAATCTAAATTTTTATTTTTTTACAGGGCCATATGTTTGAGAAACAATTTGGGTGCTGGATCCAGTGACGCCGCGTCCACGTTCCTCAATCCACCCCTTTCCACGGACAAAGATTTCGAAGTCGAACTTTTGGAAGTTTACGGCTTTTGTTAAAAGAGTTTAACCTGATTATAACCAGGTTACAAATTTTTTTAAAAGTTATAATATGTTTATATCGTTGATTTTTTTCGCATCCTGTTGATCCACGTAAGGTCGACTACCTCCGCTATTTATTGTACAATGTTGCAATATTAAATTTTTTCTGGATGGGCTTTCCTCAAATGTCAGCCATGCTTTGAGGACTATACATGAAACTGAATGTCTATCCTGGATGCATCCAAGACCCATCCAAGACACGCCCAATACAAAAACTAGACTAATCCTAGATGTGTCTTGTATGGATCACAAATGCCTGCAAGACACATCTGTGATGCAACAAGGATGCATACCAGACACCTCCATAATCAACCCATGACCCATCACAGATGCCTCCATGATACACGCAGAACCCATGCCAGGCCTCTGCATAATGCAGCCAGAACCCACCCCAGATGCCTCCATAATGAACCAAGGAACTATCCCAGACACTTCAATAATGCACACCGGACCCATCCCACACACCTTTGTGATGAAGCCAGGGCTCATGCCAGATGCATCCATAATGCACCCACGATCCAACCTGGACACCTCCATAATGCACCCAGAAACCATCTCAGATGCCTCCATAATCCACCCAGGACCCACACCAGATGACTCCATAATGTACCCAGGATTCATCCCATGCACCTCCATGCTTCACCGAGGATTCATCGCAGCCACCTTCATAATGCACCCAGGACCCATCCCAAACACCACCATAATGCACCCAGGACCCATCTCACACACCTGCAAAATGAATTCAGGACCCATCCCAGATGTCACGTGTTCCACAGCCGTACATCACCCCTTCGTAACTATCGCAACACTGGTTCGGTAGTTCAATCGGAAGAACGCTGCACTATAGTCACAGAGACCCAGGTTCGAATCCCGGTCGAGCATTATTTTTCGAACAGTGTTTGGCGATGGTTACGATGGCAACGCGTTTACCCATTACATGTCACAGACCTCTCTATAATACATTCAGGATAAATGCCAGACACCTCCATAATGCACCCAGGACCCATGCTCGACACCTCTATAATGCACCCAGGTGCCATGCGACAAACCTCCATAACTCACCCAGGACCCATCCAAGACACACCTAGAATGCATCCGGTAATTGTCTGAGACACACCTAGGACGTGTTCGCAATGGATCCCAAACACATGTGCAATGCATCCAACACCTGTCCCAGACGTGTCTGGAATGACTCCAACATCTGTCTTAGACATGTCTGGGGTGTGACTACAACTGGTCCTAAAGGCATCAGGAATGGTTCCAGCAAATGTCCCAGACATGTCCAGGATGCATTCAGCAATCATTCTAGACTGTTGTGTCTTGGATAGTGCTTGGACTAAGTTGAAAATAGATTAGGTTTGGGATAATTGGTAAATATCCAACTGGAATACTAGCTAAGTTTAATAAGGCTAACTGACACAACATACAATATCAATGTACAGAATAGTGCAATAAATAAATGAATGAAGATAGGAAACAACACGGCTTATATACTATGGCGGCAAATCACGGAATGTTCTAGAACATTGTAGAATGTGAAAGAAAAATATAGAATATTGTGGAAGGTTCTAGAACTTTCTGGTACAATGCAATACATGGAATGTACCTGCACATCATATTACTTGATCATACTGTAATAGATGTATCACGTACAACATTTAGAATGTGTCCGCAATCTATCTGCATGTGTTCCAGATACGTGTTTCACTTGTCGTCAATTTATTAAAATTAAAAACAACACACCAAAAGCTACAGTATCCAATGGTTTTTCTAGGTATAACCACTCTTTTCGTCTCTGCCGGCGAGGTAAACAATGCCGGCGAAGCCTCTACTCCCGCCGTGGTGCACCCTGGATATGATCAACATCTGATTCGATTCCGAAACGATCTTGTTCTTGTTCGGCGGTGTCGTACAACAAAGTCTGTAAAAAAATTGATGTATAACTTGTTTGGAGTATAAGTGATACATATCTTACAGTATGATAATGTTATATGATGCGCAAGTACGAGTGATGTATACCTTACAGTATGATTATGTAATGTGATGTGCAGGTACATTTTTGTATCCTCGAAAGTTCTAGAAACTTCCACAATATTCTGTAATATATTCTACAATGTTCTAGAATATTCCGTGATGGTATATATAGGAAAAAGTAGTCTAGAATGGGTGCCGAATGCATCCTGGACATGTCTGCGATGTGTTATAAACACGTCCCAGACATGTCAGAGACAGGTAGTGGATGCATTCCAGATGTGTCTGGGTGGGTTGTGGACATGTCCTATGCGTGTCTGAGATGCATGCTGAATGCATTCCGGATGTGTATGGGACGGCTTGTGGACACACCCCAGATATGTCTAGGGCAGGTCTTGGATGCATTCTGGACTTATCTGGGACAGGCGTTGGATGCATTCCACATGTCGTATTAACGTGGTCGTATACCCTCGGCTGCCTACCTGCGGTTCTTGGGAGATCCAATCTGGTACGGCCCCTGACGCTAACCCGGTACTAACTTCACTCCTACTGCAGTGAGTTGAGACTTGATGTACGTGAACGTTTATTAGTGAACACAACACAACAGGTAGTGAAATACAATGAGGAATATAAGTACGAAACAAAGATGCAGAGTGCCGAAAATATAAACACTGACGCCAACAACCTCCCTAGTCGTCTGATCCTTCTAATTTGTCCCTGAGCGGCGAGCCACAGGGCCAATGGGATCTCTCAGGCCACGGCCTAAGCTGAAACTCTACCAAAATAGGTGAACTAACTCAAACTACCACTCACTGATTCCTCTCTTCAAAATGGAACGTCGAAAGCGTCTCAGGCCGCGTTATTACTCAAATTCGCCCGCGGCGCGTATCACGAAATACAAATGAACAAAACGACGATCCTCTCCTTCGTCACCACCGTCCAAAATAACACAGCGTCCAAATGCTATGGTGCAGACGCCAATAGTACACAAGGGAGAGGCGAATCTCCAGACGCGAATATTTTTCACAATAATAAGAAAAACTAAGAATGAATAAAAACGCTGGCGCGCGTCTAACATCGACCTGCAAGTGATATGCAAAACATTTGCGCCAACCATTTGTTTATTTTAGACCAAAAATATGAGTGACACAAACCGTTTTATCGGTTTGTTTACCTGAGAATAAATGAAAACACTTTAGCAATAAAGAAGCTTTAGAAAATGAAATGATGTAATTAGAGGACCAAAGGTCAGAGGAATTGACCCTCTGACATCCCTCCCCCCCAAAGGCAAGACTTTTCCCGCCAGTGAAGGGAAAAGTCAGGAGGTCCCCCAAGGGCCCCAGACCCTCGACGCCGATGATCGACGCCTCCAAATGTTCCAACCAACGACGCTACGCGCCGTTGACGCAATTATAAACAATAAAAAAAACAAAGTGTCCGTATCGAACGGTATCGCTACAACTTTGGGCCAATTGCGCCGAATGCTACCCGACGCTAAAAAATTCGCCAATAAAATGCCCCGTGGGCTCGTGGTCCCAAATACAAGAATAAAAAATGTTTGAACGAATAGCGTTCGCGGCACTCGGGCCGAATTTTGATCAAGATAAAAATAAAAACGTTTTATCGGCGGCGACCCCCGCGGTGCCCGAGTTAGGTTGTGGGCTGCTCCCCACTGCCGTCGATGTATTTCGTATCGGCGGCTCCTCCATCACGGATTGTGGCATTCGTCTCCGTGCTCTCCGGAGGGGGGGTTGTTGCTCGTGGAGAGCCCGCAAGACTTTCCAAATTCCGCCGCCGTTGCTCCTCTGGCCCCTTGGCTGGACACTGGCCCCCCCAACGCCTTTGGTATTATCTGCCCCCAGGGAGAAAGGATGCCCGAAAAACCAAATCCTCTGGCCCTTTGGCTGTCTAGATTTTGAACCAAAAATGTTTATGGTATTTAATGCTAAAGTGAATTTGCCTTATTAAGAGGTAAACTTAAACCCATAACACGGTCTGTGCCACGAAAAAATTTTAGAATGAAAATGTGTTTTGGAAAAAGGATGGAAAAAATATGAAAAATGGCAGCGCAAAGCCTGCTACCCTTGGGTGATGTCAATTGGTGACTTTTCGGAAAGGAACACAAAAATACCCGCGATTTAAGAAGGTACAAAAAATTGCTTGGCAATTTCCAGATTCGCAAAAAAAAGAAATACAATATATTCCCGTGCAGATCTCGAACAAAACACAAACGAAAAAAAAAATAAATGAAACAATTTGAGATTCGTACAGGAGGCAACTTTAAGGCATAAAAAGGTGGCACAACCGGTTTCGATTTTGTAATACAGACGCTCAAAACGGAAAAAATAGGTAACTTTTGAAATATCGAAAAAATTTTACAGAACGAAATAATTATCTTTATAATGACCTCACGGAGAGTGGGGTCATCTGAAACATAAAAAATTTACTTCCTTCTATGACCGCTATGGTCACGTCCCGGTTGACCAATACCGGTTTCCCGTTTAAGCGGCGAAATATATTCGGGATTTTCGGTCGACGGCGGTCTCGTACTTGTCGACGTCCCCGGGATGTCCATCCTTTCCTCGGTTTGCACATTACGCACCGGCGGAATCATTGTAGGCGGAGGCATCTGCATTCCCGGCGGAACTATGAACTGGTGGTAAAATTGGGGTTGCCCGGCCTGAAACTGCATGACCGGAAACTGCGGGACTTGAAACTGTGCCGGTGGCGGCACCATTGTATTCGGGAATAACTGTCCTGAAAAAAGAGGGCAGTTTATACAATCAACACCCACCATTGGCAATCCCGGATAATTCGGCGGAAAATAAGGTAACTGCTGCTGCTGGGCTTGCATCATCGCGTTTGGATCGGCCATTGACACTCCTTGCTGAGTTGTTTCAGTGGCCCTAGACCTGTCCAGTGAAGTCCTTCGACTGGAGTAGGACACGTCCACTCTATCATCGTGTTGGTAATATGCCGATGTTCTTTTTCTACTTCGAGACTCTCTACTATCTTTGCGTTCTGCCGCTTCTCTCTTTTCTCTTTCCTTCCTTTCGTATTTCTTTTCGTAGTCATCGATCTCTTTCCGCCAACTTTCTTCTTCAGCTTCCTTGCATTTCTTTTCTCGCGACATCGACTTCTCTTGATGACTTTCGTCTCTGTGCCGACTTTCGTGCCTTCTTTTTCTGTCGTTTTCCGGCGTTTTCGATTTCTCCGTTCTTTGCGTATCACTTTCTTTTCTACTCCATCGTTTGGATACCTTACTGGTCGCAGGCCTAGCGTGGGCATGCTTGACTCGGTATCCCACTCTTTTCTTTAAGGCTTTTTGAACTTCCAATATATCGTGAGCCTTCTTTCGATCGATAACTTCCCAAAACCGTATTCTGGGGTCCGTATTGTCAATTTCCTTTTTCTAAACTTGTATATTCGTGTATTTGGGTTCAGGGTCCTTCTTGTCTTGCAGCACTGCCTTAGCAACCGTATACGCTAACCCCGCTGCCTTTGCCTGACATGAGGAGTATAACCTATGAAAATTGCTCCCTGCCCCTCCTTGCCTAGCGTTGAACTCGCGGCGCAATTTCATCGTAACATACGCATGGGCTTGGTAATGGAATCCAGCGAAATTTTGGGGAATCCTGCCCAATCTCGACAATTTCATAAATAGACACGCGCAAGCCCATACGGCGGCTTCATAGGCTTTCTCCGCAGATCGTGTAGTACTCCATTCCGTTAATTGAAGCTCGAAAATACTCCACAATTTTTCTGGCAAGTTCGCCTGAAGAATGTGAAACTGTAGTTCGTAATATCGTATAGTTTCAATTTCGATCCCGGCTTCGTCGTACACACGGTTTATCAAATCCGTCGCCATTAGAGCTACCTCTTCGTCTAAAGTCGGATCCATGTGCGCGAGATACTTCTGGACACATGGGTTTGACAGAGATACTCTCCCATACTGGAAATCGACGACGTACTTTCCTCCCTTCAAAGCCTTGTTAAGAACTTGTCCCCGTTTCCCGAGGCCTCGTCGATATTTTACTTTATCATTTGGATTTCCGGGTGGCTGTTGAAACTGCCCGCTCTTTACTTTGTCCAGTTCGGCTTTATTTTCTTCGCGACCTATCCGTTTCTCTGTAGCCTGTCTTTTCGATTGCATCACTTTCGCAAATTTTCCCGGATTCTTGATATTCTCTACATTTTGCCCACCGGCTTTTGCATAAACCGGCGGCGTGGGCAAAACGTTATCCGTAATTTCTTCGTCATCGCTACCGATCTCTGATACCACTTCCACGTAGGGTTCTTCGCTCGTTTCTTCTTCCTCGGGATTGACATCTTCTAATTGCTTTGCTAATTCGATTGCGGCCTTGCCGTATTTTTCTTTTTCCAAAACTTCTATTTTTTCCTTCATTTCTTTTATCTGGTCAGTTAATTTCTCCAAATCGGGTTGGGTTTCTCTTTCAGTTTCGACTATTTCCATGAGTTTCTCCTCCTCTTCAACACCTGTACTCCCCTCAGCGGGTGTACTGGCGATAGGGGGATCCGTGATGACCACAACTACGGGTTTCTCTTGCTCCATCTCGGTACCTGAAACATTCGAATTATCTATTGTAGAGGGTACTGTCACAGTCTGCTCCTTCGAAGTTTCTTCCATAGGGCCCTGGCTAGCGGGAACCACAACTTCTACTTGCGGAGTCAGATCTGAATCGTCCCACTTATTTACAGACTTAAAAGTTGCAGAGGTGCTAGGGGCCCATAGGTCCTTAGCCTCGAATATGGACGCGGAAACATTCCAATAAATAAGATTTTGGCTCGCGGCATGAATATTCAAAAAATGAAACAAGTTATAAAAGTTACAATTCATATGATAAATAGAATTATCGCGCAAATTGGTCTTTATTTCTTGGATAGGTTCTTTGCAGGATCGCGGTATCCATCTTATAGGTAGTACGCAAAAAGTGTTCTGGATGGATTTCGGCGTACGTATCTTCGGATACCGTTCCATCATCTGCTCCATTTGATTGGTAATTTTGTCGTTCAAAAGATCCTGGCCCATCCACTTCATAAATTCAACCCGTTCCTGCTCATTTCTCCACACAGAGGCCCACATACCAGACGTGAATCCAGGAACCCAGGATTTCCACTCTTGCGCCGAGTGAGGCCACAAGAAGTAAATGATTGGGTTCACGTTTTTCTCGTACAAATCTTTGACTATGGGGACGATTGATCGGTCGATTTTGGCGTGATAATGGTCTTTAAGTGCCGAAACTTGTTCTCGTATAACATTAGTGAAGTGGATCACTTCCTTAGGCCATTTTCCTTTTTTCATTTCCATTTCCCGGGGTTCAATTGGCCGTCCGAACTGCCGTGCCGCCAAGATATCCTCTAAATCCCAATCGTTTGTCGGTGCTTCTTCGGAGTCGTCCGTATTTTTTCTTTTCCTTGACGCTTTCACTTTTCTCTCTATCCACGGGAACCAACCGTTTGGTACTGGCTGTGGCTCAATATCGGTATTGGAGAAATGCGGAGGACAATGAAAAGTCCCGGGCGCCATTTCCTCCGACAATTTATACGTCGCTATAGCTTCTCCACGCATCATGAAATACAATGCGTCGGTGTTATCTGTTACTTCTTCCACTCCATATGCTCCTTTCCAGTCTGGATCCGCATATCTACCTTCGAACGTATCTCTAAATCTTCGTGCTAGATCGGAGATCAATTCCGGCTCCATCGTGTCGTGTGGATACAATTGAAAGCAATTTTGAATATCACTCGCGAATCCGTATCGAAGTAACGCTAAGAAACACACAAGAGACCCGCGCGCGTCGAGCGTCGCGTATCTCAGAAGTTCTATGTTTAGCTTATCTGCCTCCATTAGCTGTCGAAACTCTAGGGAACTCAACTGTCCCCACGAAATCTTGAAGGCGTGGGCCCATAAAAACAAAATTTCCGTCATGAGGGCTTTCAAATTGAGACCTTCGGGGCTGATTCCGACTATTCTTGCTTTCGGCTTGTCCCTCATTTCTGCCAACACAATCTCCAAATCGTAAACGCAGCACGATAAAATATAATCTATGTTGTCCCGTTTTTTCCGCACAAGTTCTTTTTCTTGATCCAAATATCCGAATTTGGTCAAAACTAATGTGATGTCCTCTCGGATATGAAAACCGACGATGATGTTTTCGCGGCGAAATATTGTTCCATATACTTTGTGGAAATGTTCTTTGTCCCAAAATTTCAAATCGATTATGAAGTTCTTTCCGCACATGGTTGAAATTGTTAAAAGTCGCAATGCGTCGCTAGGCTTCGATCCTGGGGTTTTTGGCTTCCTCCCACTTTCTGTATCCAACGCTATGACTATCCGTCCTCGGAACTTCGAATTGTTTATCGCTCTAATAAATGCTTTCAAATTTTCGGGCGCCAAAAATAATGGTTCTTCGATGGCCGCATGAGGCACACCGAACAACGACGTGAAATAATTTGAAATATCCGTTGAACGCACTAATCTTCGAACATTGTAAGCTTAAAATTTTCATACAATTTTCTAACTACAATTTTTGACAATAATTTCGAAACAAAAACGACTCAAATGCACAAGAATAAATTTGGACGAAGGGGAGTTGATCAGGCTCTCAAACACCCAAAATCCTCGGCATATAAATTGCCGGCCGGTCAACTCAGAGTCCTATTCCGAAAAATTTCAACATATATTCTACCCTTCCGATACTTACTACTAAGTTGAAAATTCGTATTATCTTGCCGATCTTGAGGCTGCCCGAAGGTGCTATCAATTTCGACGATAGTGGACGTTGCCATATCGCGTTTGGATTCGAATTTCTTGAAATTTCCAATCGACGAAAATTACTAATACACTGTTGTATGGCAACATAAAACATTCCACCCGTAGGATTGATGTTTTAGCCAATCCACGGGTTCCGAACCCGGCCATTTTTGTTGAGCCCTGGTCGGGATGGTTACACCTACCCCGACATTAGCCAATGGTGGGACAGCTACGGCGCCACCCAGGAAGCCCTTCAACACTGGTGACCGTACCAGGGGCCCCCCTGTTGCTCCAAGGGGGGAGGGATGTTGTATGGCAACATAAAACATTCCACCCGTAGGATTGATGTTTTAGCCAATCCACGGGTTCCGAACCCGGCCATTTTTGTGGAGCCCTGGTCGGGATGGTTACACCTACCCCGACATTGGCCAATGGTGGGACAGCTACGGCGCCACCCAGGAAGCCCTTCAACAACACTAACGCTTTGCAAATGAAATCTAAAAAATAATTCCATAATTCCTCGGCTTCGACTTCAATGATTCGGGGAAGATTTTCCCGGGACTTATAAAGATTTAATTTTTTCACACTGAGCGCGTGAAAAAATATTACTTCACCCATTAAAAATTTTCCGGCGTCATAATTTTTTGGAAAATGCCCAAAACTTGCCATAAAGTTGCCAAAAATAAGTCAGTACAATTAAAAATTGAAAAAGAAGAAAGGGGAAAAGGTTAGAAAAAATACAATACACAGGGCATTAGAAAATACACATAAAATTAATCCTAACAAAACGCCCACCGAAAACGATAAAAATGAATTGTTAATTACAGTAAAAATCGGGCGTTCGCGTAACAAAAGGCATTACGCGATTTACAGAAACTATTTGTACGCGCGATTCTGGTTTCCCAGCGCGACGTATTTTAATGACATTTTTTCCTAAATTCGATGTCTCAATTACTTCGTACGGACCGTCGTTCGTTGTGTCGGCCTTTCCTTTGATGATTCCCTTCTGGTAGAGAACAAGTTCTCCCGTTTGGAACGTCTTCTCGCGAGCCTTCTTATCATACTGTAATTTTCTTTCGGCCGCGGATTTTTTATGGTTTTCATTTATGATTTTATACGTGTTAAGGAGGTGCTCCGTTAACATGTATCTGTAGGTATCGTAATTATTCTGGATAATTATTGGCCTCGCTATCTCATTATCCAATTGAAACCTTGCCTCGTGTCCGTACAGTAGGCTATGGGGGGAATTTTTCGTTGTTTTGTGCGGCGTAATCCGATACGCAAATAAAATTTGCTCGAGGTAGTGTGGCCAATCGTCCGGGTCGGTTATCGCGACTCTTCTAATTTGCTCTATTAGTGTTCTGTTGAATCTCTCCACCATACCATTGCACTGCGGGTGGTATGGTGTTGTATTTATTTTCTTTATTTTTAAGAGATCGCACACGTTGCGCATTAACTCGGACATGTATGCTGAGCCTTGGTCACTCAGCAAGTGTTTTGGCGTTCCGTGCGTATAAATGACCTTTTCCATAAATGCCTTCACTATTGTGTCGGCCTTTTGATCTGGGATGCATTTTGCCTCGACCCATTTCGTGAAATAGTCCATAAATACAATAACATATGGCCTTTTTTCCCGGAGAGGCGAAATACTGACCACGTCGGTTGCTACTATCTCCCAAGGATACGAGACGGGTATTGGGTTAAGTGGTTGGATCGGATTTGCTATGGGGCGGCACAGTTGGCAAACGACGCAGGATTTTATCCATTTAATAATGTCGTTTTCCATATTTGGCCACCAAAACTTGTTTCCTATCGCGGCGATAATTCTATCTATTCCCTGGTGCCCCATTAATGTATCGCCGTGATATTGATGTAAGATGAGGTGTCTAAGTCTTGATGGGATCACTAGTTGGCTTTTTCCATGGGCATTTTCACGGTATAATACTCCGTTTTCCAAGTGAAAACTATTAAAGTATTTTTTCGAACTATTTTCAGCAACGTTCCGAAAAATGTCCACCAACTTCGGATCCAATTGTTGTTGTTTCTTAACTAATTCCAGGGATAATAATTCGGAATCTTTTTTCACTTCCTTCGGTGTTTGGTCTATTTCTTGTTGCGTCGGCGGTGGGGGATCAATGAATGTTTCCTGAGTCTCGGGTTCAAGCATTTGCCTCGTCATGGCTCTCGTAACCGCCATGCATTCGGGTTCCGTAGTCGATTTCTCATCTTCGATTTCTTCCTTTGTTTCTTGTCTCTTACTTCGAATCTTTCCCTTTTCTTCGGATCGTGATAAGAAATCTGCGAAGGCGTTTTCACGTCCGGCGACGTATTCGAATATATAATTAAATTGTCCAAGATATAAAGCCCACTTTAACAACCTTTGATTTTGCTGTTTCTCTGCGGAGAGCCACGTGAGTGGTTTATGATCTGTCCTGATTGTGACCCTAAACCCCATCACGTAGTGCCTATACTGTTTGAACCCGTAAACTACCGCCAAACATTCTCTTTCTGTCGTTGAATACCTTGTTTCCGCGTCGTTTAAAACTCGACTCGAGTAGGCTATTGTCCATCGATCGTTTTCCGTTTCCTGATACAAAATTGCCCCTATTGCCGTTCCTGAGGCATCTGTTTGAATTACAAATCTTGCCGATCCATCGAATACTGGATATCGTAGGAAGGGTGCTGTCATTAGGGCATTCTTTACACTTTCAAAAGCTGCCAACTGCTCCTCTGAAAGTTCAAACTTTTCCTTCCTATTCTTTTTTGTGAGGGCTTTAAATAAGGGTTGGGCGATAAAGGCTAAATTGTGAATGAAACGTTTAGACCACTGCACTAATCCCAAGAACTTTTGCAGCTGCTTGATGGATTTGGGTACTTCGAAATTTTTTACCGCTTCTATCTTTTGTGGATCTACTGACATTCCCTTCTTGTCCAATATGTGGCCTAAGAATTTCACACTGGCTGGCATAAAGGAACATTTATCAGGTTTTAATGTGAGGTTCGCGTTTGTTAGACATCGAAATATTGTCTCCAAATTTTCTATATGTTCTTCGACGGTTTTTGAAAAAATTATGACATCGTCGATATATACTAGGCATATTTTCCATACATATGGATACAAAATTCGTTCCATTAGTCGCTGGAATTCCGCAGGAGCATTCTTTAAACCGAACGGCATCACCTTGAACTGGAACAAACCTTCTTGACATATAAACGCTGTTTTTTCTTTTGATTCGGAGTGCATCGGTACCTGTCAGTACCCAGACTTTAAATCCAATGTTGAGAAGTACCGTGCTCCTCCTAGCGCATCTAAGTAATCATCGATTCGAGGTATCGGAAATTTGTCGTCTTTCATCACTTGATTTATTCCTCTGTAGTCAACTACTGGTCTCCATGTGCCATCTTTTTTGCCTACTAAAAACAATGGCGCAGCCCAAGGGCTTCTAGAAGGCTCGATGACCCCCTTTTCCATCATATCCTTGACATGTTCTCGGATTATATCTCTTTGCATAATTGGAGCTCTCCAGTAGTGTTTTTGGACAGGTAGCGCATCTCCTGTATCGATCTTATGCTCCGCTTCGTGAGTCATCGTTAAAGGGTCGTTCTTCATGCTGAATGCCTGTCTATGCTTGAGTAAGACATTCATAAGCTGTTGTTGTCCTTCTCTATCGACACTCGATTCTTTTACCAACTGCGTAACAATTTTGACGAATTCGGGTTCGATTTGCCACTGAGTTTGAGGCTCTGATTGCAGTTGATGTATTTTTTCGTCAAATTCTGGCCCCACGAACTTCGTTTTGGACTTGGCTATCAACTCGTTGCTGCGCAATTTGATTCCTTTGTTTGTCTCATTTATGAGTAGGATACGAAAATTGTTGTCTCTAGCGTCCACAATTGAGGCATCGACGTCAAATAAAGTGTCTTTCCCCGTTTCTTCTACCACTATAGGACCCTTTGCCCAATCTTTCTGTGGCCAAACCACAGCTTGCACAAAAGAAGTGGTATTTGGGGGAATATATGTCCCGTTTTTTGTCCAAATAAAGGTTTCTTCGTTCATTTCAGTAATTCGCATCACTTGTTCTTGATCCTCGTCACTTTCCAATTCAGGTAGATCTTCTTCTTTGACTTCTTCTTGTAGAGGTACGTAATCTAGAACCATGGGATTCGTAGGAATCGGTAAACGGGACGGTATTTGCGCATCGTCGAATAATGTCTCACTAATAATTTGTTTCTCTACATTTGCTAGACGTATGTGGCCGTTTCGAAAATCGATAGACGCCTGTATACTAGGATGGGTTAGAAAATCTAGGCCCAATATAATGCCTTCATTTAGGTTATCTAGTAACGCGAATCTGGCCAGAAAATTCCCAAAACCGGTTCCAACGTACACAAATGTAGGACCATATGTTGTCACCCGTTTTCCGACAGCTGTTATGACTGAATTTAGGATAGGGAATTTTGTTTTGGGCGTATTCAGTAGCCTTGACGCTGTATCTGTCCTCATGAAGCTAGATTGCGCTCCCGTATCTATTAGGGCTTTAAATTCTTCTCCGCGTATCCTAACGGGTATCAATAACGGCTGACATTTGCGAAAATTTTCCAAAAATAGGTGCTCGTTATCATTGGCGAGTCTAGGCTTCGTCTCTGAAGTAGAATTGATAACGTTCCCCAGGCCTAATTCGTAATTTTCTATCAAAACTCCATCTAATGCTATAATTTCCGGCTTATCTTGTTTTTTAGCCTCTTGTGAATTTATAACATTTACGGAATTATTCGGAGGGTTATTCACCGGTTGCGATGTTGTTGCGGGTACAATATTTGGCGGTGGCTGCGGGGCGTTATTTTGGCGGTAATAATATGCCACATTTGGATTCTGTTCGACATTATTATTGTGATATGGCAACTGTTGGCCGAAATTAGCAAATCCTGCTCTTCCACGATTTACAAAGCCGCCGCGATGGTCAAAATTTCGATTATTAAAATTATTGCCGCGATTCCACGACCTCCCTTGATCCGTTGGTTGGATCAATTCCGGGTGCAGGATAAAACAATTCTCAGACGAATGGCTATTCGATTTGTGGTATGTACAATACGGTCGACGATACGGATTTCCCAAAATTCTACCAGGTAAATTGTTATTATATGGTACATTATTAGGATTATTATTGACTCCCCAACGATTAAGAGTTTGAGGACCCTGATTCCTAATTGCCTCATTAACCATTTTCATAATATCCTGTTGTGATAAAGGAGTTTGAAATGCTGGTGGTGGCGGGAAAATTTGCTGAGGCCGTATAATCTGTTGTTGTTGACCAGTGTTAGTATCCTGCGGACGAAATTGTAAATTATTAAATCTTCTATTTTCATAGACTCGATTCAACCGATCATCTTCGCCGTCTTCCTGGTCCTCGCTGAATTCCTTCCAGGCCGTCGTATCGGCTTTCAACTTGTTTACGAATTCCGCCAAAGAGGCGATATTTTTGAACTCGTGCAGCCGACCCTCCATTCGTGTCTGGACATAAACTGGAGCCTTGTGAAAATACGTTTCGATGACAATACGATTTCGTTCATTTTCGGTTTTTTCGTAATTTAATAAATGAACATAAGTTTTTATTCGGTGTAAAAAATCCTTTGTCGTCTCCCCTTTTCGTTTTTTCATATCATGTAACTCCCTTCTAAGTGCAGGAGTGTCCATTTTGGGAGCAATCATTCTAATCACACTCGCTTTTCCTTCTTCATAGCTACTATTTTTATCCACGTATGTCGAAGTTTCAAAATCGCAACATCGCCAAAGTACTTCAATTCTTAGGTCTTCGGTATCTTCAGGCTTGAATGTGCCTTCCAAGCAGGCGAAAAAATTGAGTATCTCTGCGGCCTCCATTTTATCTGATATTTCTTTGTTCTTCATTCGACCCAAAATTACCTTGATTCTTTTCTCAGGATCTTCGCAATATCGTCCATAATCTTGCTGATTTCGAGTTATACTTCCAGATACAGGTTGTTCCATTCCGCGATTCCATGACGTTGTTGGTATTTCATCTTCCATCCTTCGATATTGTGCGCCTTGAGCCTGTGCCTGGGCGAGATGATTTTCGAACCAATTCAATTTCCTTTCTAAACTCCTGTCTAAATGGTCTTTAACCGGTTCAGACTGAAGTATTTCCGTATTTTCGTAATTTGATATTCTTTCATCGAACTTCTTATCCGTTTTCCTCATCAACTCCCGCATTTGTTTTTCGACCTCTTCCATTATCTTTCTCGCATTTTGTTGATCCTGCTCTCGTAACTTTTCTTCCAATAATTTTCTCTCTGCTCTTTCTTGCATAAGTTGTTCTAATATTTCTTGTTCCCGGAGCGCTGCTTTCGTTCTTTCTACATTAACGGCATTTGTTGATTTATCGACTGCTCTTTGCATTGATTCCAGGATGGCTAAAGTGGCCACATCCTGCAAATTCCCTTTCGTCGGTCTTTCGGTTTCCTTCCTCGGTTTCGTTTCGATACCAATTTTTGCGTCGATTTCTGGTATTGTAGGCGTATATTTCGAATTATGAAATGATACCACATTCGTTTTTGGAGTTACATTAATCTTTTCGAAGGATGATACTGAACCAGAGGACGTCTGTATCCCCTGATCCGCATAATCATATGTCTCTGCGTCAATAGTCTGATCTTTGTTGCTGTCGTCGGGTGAATTCGCAAATTTCTTTGCTACTTGTTCGATCGTTGCTTCCATATTTGCCATCCGTTCGTTGTGATCCTCCTTATTCAATTCCATTTGCGATAATGTTACTTTCGGCCGTCGTCCAGGTTGCTTCCGTATCGTTAATTTCGGCTTCGATACTTTCTTCATCTTTTACCTTTGTAGCTGCACAAGTCACCAATGTCGTATTAACGTGGTCGTATACCCTCGGCTGCCTACCTGCGGTTCTTGGGAGATCCAATCTGGTACGGCCCCTGACGCTAACCCGGTACTAACTTCACTCCTACTGCAGTGAGTTGAGACTTGATGTACGTGAACGTTTATTAGTGAACACAACACAACAGGTAGTGAAATACAATGAGGAATATAAGTACGAAACAAAGATGCAGAGTGCCGAAAATATAAACACTGACGCCAACAACCTCCCTAGTCATCTGATCCTTCTAATTTGTCCCTGAGCGGCGAGCCACAGGGCCAATGGGATCTCTCAGGCCACGGCCTAAGCTGAAACTCTACCAAAATAGGTGAACTAACTCAAACTACCACTCACTGATTCCTCTCTTCAAAATGGAACGTCGAAAGCGTCTCAGGCCGCGTTATTACTCAAATTCGCCCGCGGCGCGTATCACGAAATACAAATGAACAAAATGACGATCCTCTCCTTCGTCACCACCATCCAAAATAACACAGCGTCCAAATGCTACGGTGCAGACGCCAATAGTACACAAGGGAGAGGCGAATCTCCAGACGCGAATATTTTTCACAATAATAAGAAAAACTAAGAATGAATAAAAACGCTGGCGCGCGTCTAACATCGACCTGCAAGTGATATGCAAAACATTTGCGCCAACCATTTGTTTATTTTAGACCAAAAATATGAGTGACACAAACCGTTTTATCGGTTTGTTTACCTGAGAATAAATGAAAACACTTTAGCAATAAAGAAGCTTTAGAAAATGAAATGATGTAATTAGAGGACCAAAGGTCAGAGGAATTGACCCTCTGACACACATGTGTTTGGGATCAGTTGTGGGTACGTCCTAAGCGTGTCTAAGACATTTACCAGACGCATTCAAGATGTTCCGGGACAGGTCCTTGGTGCATTATAAAGGTGTTTCGGATGGCTCCTGGGTGCATTATGGAGTTGTCTAGGATAGGCCTTGGGAGCATTATGGAGGTGTCTGACATGGGTCCCAGGTTCATTGTGGAGATGTCTGGGATGCGTGCTTGGTGCATTATAGAGTTGTCTAGGATGGGTCCTGGGTGCATCATGCAGGTGTCTGGGGATGGGTCCTGAGTCCATTATGGAGGTGTCTGACATGCGTCCCAGGTTCATTGTGGAGATGTCTGACATTGGTCCCAGGTTCATCCTGGAGATGTCTGGGATGCATGCTGGGTGCATCATGGAGTTGTCTAGGATGGGTCCTTGGTGCACTATGGAGGTGTCTGGGATGAATCCTATGTGCATTATGGGGGCATCTGTGATGGGCACTGGGAGCATTATGGAGGTGTCTGGCATGGGCCCTGGCAGCATTATGGAGCTGTCTGAGAAGGGTCCTGGGTGCATTATGGAGGCATCTGGGATGGCTCATATTCTAGTGTTCAAAATATAACTGATACATATGTTAAAGTATAGTCAGGTTGCATGATATGCAAGTACAAGTGACACATACCTTACAGTATGATCACAAAATATGATGTGCAGGTACATTTTATGTAATGCATTGCCCCGAAAAGTTCTAGAAACTTCCACAATATTCTATAATATTCTTTTACATTAACAATAACTTACCTGTACGTATTTACGGATAAGTCGTAGCCGGTATTAACGTCTAGAAAATCGCGACATATGCAATTGATACTGCAATTATAGCCGAATGATTCTCTTATCAATAGAAACGTTAGTTTTCGACCCGATGGAGCCTGTGTAAAATTTTTGTGCAAAGATCCACAAATGAGAAAAAAACTGCATTCGTACCCTGAATAACCAGGTACAATCCTGCGGAGGCATCAACTGTTGCCTGATCAAGTCCCCCGAGCCGAACGGGAATGGTCTACTTTCACCAATTTGCACAACTCCGCTGTTGCACCATGTGGCTAGAAGAAAAAAAAGGTCAATTGCGCAATTGCTAAATGGCGTGCGTGGTGAGTCTAGCAGCCTGTGAGGGGTCAGGGGTTCAGTGCCCTCACCAAGCACTTTGTGCATTATGTAATAGGGTGCCATTCATCCTTAGCATAAGATTGTCAGTTTTACAATGTGATTCGCAAGTTTACTTCGTTTGGTGTCTACAGCTATTGTTATAATATATACAATGTTATAACATAAAAACATATACTATGTCATAACATATACTATCCTTCAACATATCTCCATGTTATAGCATATATATTCCTAAAATATACCCCATGTTATAACATATACAATATTATAGCATAGACCATGTTGTTACATATACTATCATATAACATATCGTATGTTAAAACTTAGGGCATGTTATAACACGGGCTGTGGTATAACACTGAGTACGTTATAACATGGAGCATGTTATATTACAAGGTATCGTATAACAGGCGGTCTGTTTCATTACATACTCTATGTTATAACATGAGATATGCTCTAACTTGGGAGATGTTACACTATATTGCACGCGTTAACATGTCCCATGTTATACCATGTCCCAGATCATAACATACATCACATTAAAGGATTTGCATGCTATAACATACCCCTTGTTATAACAAATATAATGTTATAACATATACAATGTTAAAGCATGTACAATGTTGTAACATATACTATGATATAACATATACTATGTTAAAACTTAGGCATATTATAACACAGGCTGTGGTATCACATAGTGTATGTGATAACAAAGATAATGTAATATTAAAAGGTATGTTATAAAATTGGGAGATATGTTATAACAGGAGGTGTTTTTTATATGGTGTATGTTATAACATGAGATATGCTATAACATTCGATATGTTATAATATATTGCATGTTTTAAGATGTCCTATGTTATAACATCTCTCACATGCCAACGTACACCACATTAAGGGATATACTTGTCATAACATATATTAAATCACAACAAATCTCACGTTACAACATATGCTATGTTATGACATATGCTATGTTATTTAAATCACAACACAAACTACAGATGCCTGTTAAAAGATATACGTTTTGGAGCAAAAAGCATGTTAATGCATTATACGGCAACGTATAAACATACTGTATATTAAATATACATGCAGTATCTTGCTGTATCTTATAACATAGCCCTATGTTGTAACAATGACCTATGTTATAACATACAAAAACAAGGGTTTTTTCAGAAAATCTTTCATGTTGAAGCTATATGTTATAACATAGCATCATGTTATAACATAACATTTGATATGTTATAATGTAGGATGTGCTATAAGATATAATATGTTATAGCATAGCATACATTGTAACATGGAACGTGTTATAATGTGGGATGTGCTATTGTATGGTATTGACACGTAAATGGGTAAACGCGTTGCCATCGTAACCATCACCAAACACTGTTTTGAAAAATAATGCTCGACCGGGATTCGAACCCGGATCTCGTTGACTATAGTGCAGCATTCTACCGATTGAACTACCGAGCCAGTGTTTTGATAGTTACGAAGGGGTGATGTACGGCCGTGCGACATGTGACAGTATATGTTGTAACATGGGATGTGTTATAATATAGGATATGCTATAACATAGGATATGTCATAGGGTACATTGTAATATGCAACGTTTTGTAATATGGGATATGATATAACATGAGATATGTTATAGATATGCTATAACATAGGATATGTTAGAGCATATGGTATGCTGTAACATAGAACGTTTTTGTAATGTTGGATATGCTATAGTGTGGGATATGTTACAGTGTGGTATATGTTATAACATGGGATGTGTTATAATATAGCATACACTATAGCATATGATATGTTACAACTTACAGTTTTTGTTATTGTGCACCATAACTTCGTTGCATTGTTTGCCGGTCAATCCGTATGGGCATATGCATTCCCCGCAATGTCCAGATTTACGCCACGTCATTCCGCCGTTACAGCATCGCGTGCTCGATTGGCAAGTTTCTTTTCAAAAAGAAAGAGACTTTAGTCTTATTTTGCCTCAAATGTTCAATTTTTACCAGAGCAAAAAGTTTTATGTAGATTCCAGAGTGCATCGAACGGAATTAAATTGTGACGGGGTATTTGGAAAACGCCGGGTTTGTTGGGACCCGGTTCAGCGTTATAGTCGTATATGTTAAATTGGCAAACTCGCCTTAATTCTTGGTTGTTGAGGCTATGAAAATTGAAAATTTAGATTTAAAAAATTTGAATTAAAAAAAATTTAAATTAAAAAAATTTAAATTAAAAAAAATTTAAATTAAAAAAAAATTAAATTAAAAAAAATTTAAATTAAAAAAAATTTAAATTAAAAAAAATTTAAATTAAAAAAATTTAAATTAAAAAAATTTAATTGAAAAATTTCAAAGAATGGTTCAAATTAAAATTTAAATCTCACTCTCTGAGATTATGCGGTATCAAATCATTCTCTCTTTCTTGGAAAGTTTTTTTGGTTTCTTGACCTAGAACGTTGAGGAATAGATCCATCAATTCGTCGTATCGACCGCATCTCAAAAAATTCACATCCACTCTACAAGAAAATTCAATCCCTCACACTTTGAAAGTTTTAAATGAAGAATAAAATCTTTTACAAAATCATATTATCCTGCAAAACACCTTCGCAACGTTTCTGACTGTGATGACTGAAGAAACCCGCTCACTGGAATGGTTTGTAACAGCCTCCAAAAAATTTATTTTTGGAATAGGCTTATGCTTAGGCTTAGGCTTAGGCTTAGGCTTAGGCTTAGGCTTAGGCTTAGGCTTAGGCTTAGGCTTAGGCTTAGGCTTAGGCTTAGGCTTAGGCTTAGGCTTAGGCTTAGCCTTAGGCTTAGGCTTAGGCTTAGGCTTAGGCTTAGGCTTAGGCTTAGGCTTAGGCTTAGGCTTAGGCTTAGGCTTAGGCTTAGGCTTAGGCTTAGGCTTAGGCTTAGGCTTAGGCTTAAGCTTAGGCTTAGGCTTAGGCTTAGGCTTAGGCTTAGGCCTAGGCTTAGGCTTAGGCTTAGGCTTAGGCTTAGGCTTAGGCTTAGGCTTAGGCTTAGGCTTAGGCTTAAGCTTAGGCTTAGGCTTAGGCTTAGGCTTAGGCTTAGGCTTTGGCTATTTTCCATATTTAAGGATAGGCAATGGTTGAGGATAGGCAATAGTTAAGGATAGGCAATGGTCAAGGATCAGCAATAGTTAAGGATAGACAATGGTTAAGAATGGCCAACGGTAATCCATATTTGAGGATTTGCAGTAGTTAAGGATAGGCAATGGTTAAGGATAGGCAATACATAAGGATACAGAATGGTTAAGTATAGTCCATATTTAAGGATAGGCAATGCTTGAGGATAGGCAATAGTTACGGATAGGCAATGGTTAAGGATATGCAATACATAGGGATACAGAATGGTTAAGTATAGTCCATATTTAAGGATAGACAATGGTTGAGGATAGGCAATAGTTAAGGATAGGCAACGGTCAAGAATCAGCAATGTTTAAGAATAGGCAATGGTTAAGAATGGGCAATGGTAATCCATATTTAAGGATTTGCAGGAGTTAAGGATAGGCAATACATAAGGATACAGAATGGTTAAGTATAGTCCATATTTAAGGATAGGCAATGCTTGAGGATAGGCAATAGTTACGGATAGGCAATGGTTAAGGATATGCAATACATAAGCATACAGAATGGTTAAGTATAGTCCATATTTAAGGATAGACAATGGTTGAGGATAGGCAATAGTTAAGGATAGGCGACGGTCAAGAATCAGCAATGTTTAAGAATAGGCAATGGTTAAGAATGGGCAATGGTAATCCATATTTAAGGATTTGCAGGAGTTAAGGATAGGCAATGGTTAAGGATAGGCAATACATAAGGATACAGAATGGTTAAGTATAGTCCATATTTAAGGATAGGCAATGGTTGAGGATAGGCAATAGTTAAGGATAGGCAATGGTTAAGGATATGCAATACATAAGGATACAGAATGGTTAAGTATAGTCCATATTTAAGGATAGACAATGGTTTAGGATAGGCAATAGTTAAGGATAGGCAAGGGTCAAGAATCAGCAATGTTTAAGAATAGGCAATGGTTAAGAATGGGCAATGGTAATCCATATTTAAGGATTTGCAGGAGTTAAGGATAGGCAATGGTTAAGGATAGGCAATACATAAGGATACAGAATGGTTAAGTATAGTCCATATTTAAGGATAGGCAATGGTTGAGGATAGGCAATAGTTAAGGATAGGCAATGGTTAAGGATAGCCAATACATAAGGATACACAATGGTTAATGATCGACAAGGCAAAAGAATAGAGAATGGTTAAGAATAGGTAAGGGCTAAGTATAGTCTATATTTAAGCATAGGCAATGCTTATGGATAGGCAATGGAGTTAAGAATAGCCAACATGCAAGCATAGGTGTAAGAAGTTGTCCTCAACAATGTGTCTGTTGTCCAAGGGAGCAGTGGTTAGGGATAGGCCAGAGGATTAATTGTTAAGCTTAGGCAACAGTTAAGGGTAGGCAATAGTTAAGCATAGGTAATGATTAAGGATGGGCAATGATTTAGGTTAGGCAATGGTTAAGAATAGAGAATTGTTAAAGATTGGCAATGATTAACGATTTGCCTGGGCTTCGATAGTTGAGGATTGGCCCAAGGTGCAATGGATAAGGATAGTCAACAGTTAAGGATAGGCAATGCTTAAGCATACGTGGAAAAAGCTGTACTCAACAATGAATCTGTCATCCCAGGGGGTAAAGGTTAATGATACATCCAGCGAGCAATCGTCATGTGTTGACATGACAAGCAATGGTGAAGCACAACCAATGGTTGATGATAGGCAATGGTTAAGAATCAGCAATGTTTAATGATAGGCAATGGTTAAGGATAGGCCTTGGATAAGGATATGCAATGGCTAATTATCGATAATAGTTAAGAATAGAGAATGGTTAAGAATGGGTAATGGCTGAGTATAGTCCATATTTAAGGATAGGCAATGGTTAAGGATAGGCAATGCTTATGGGTAGACAGTATAGTTAAGGACAGCCAATGCTCAAGCATAGGTGAGAGGAGTTGTCCTCAACAATGTGTCTGTCGTCCCAAAGAGCAGTGGTTAGGTATAAGCCAGAGGGGCAATGGTCAAGGGTAGAACTAGGGAGCAATGGTTAAGCCCAGGCAACAAGTAAGGGTACGCAATGATTAAGCATAGGTAATGATTAAGGATAGACTGAAAGTGTTTTCTTTAACTAGTTGTCTGTCATATCATGGAGCAATGGTTATGGATAAGCCAGGGCTGCAAAACTAAAGCATACGCAACAGTTAAGGATAGGCAATGGTTAATTAAGGAGAGTGGTTAAGGATAGGCAATGATTAAGCATAGGTAATGATTAAGGATAGGCTGAAAGTGTTTTCTTTAACTAGTTGTCTCTCATATCATGGGGCAATGGTTAAGGATAAGCCAGGGCAGCAAAACTAAAGCATATGCAACAGTTAAGGATAGGCAATGGTTAATTAAGGAGAGTGGTTAAGGATAGGTAATGATTGAGCATAGGCAATGGTTAGGTATAGGATGAAAATGTTGTCCTGAACTATGGGTGTATCGTTCCCGGGAGCAACAGTTAAGGATAGGCAATAGTAAAGCATAGGCGAAGGTGTAGTATAGGCAATGGTTAAGCATAGGTGGTAAAAGTTATCAACACATCTGTCAATCTTTGCTGCAATGGTTAAGGATAGACAGTGGTTAAGCATAGGCAGCAAAAGTTGTCCTCAATGATGGGCTGTTATCCTGATGTGCACTAGTTAAAGATAGGCTCTGGTAAGCAACAGCAAAGCATAGGCAACGTTTAAGCATAGGTAATGCTTAAGCATATGCAACAAAATTTGTCCTCAACTTTGGTGCTGTCATCCTGGGTCTTATGGTCACAATTCATCTAAAATATGAAATTTGCTGAATACACATTCCACTAGGGAGCAGGTTTGATTAAAGTCAATACTAAAAATGTATATAATGTTTTATGAGAAGCGGCGGATTGGGGCCGCACGTATGACTCCGGGCCAAAGCCACATCATCGCCGATGTCTTCGAACCTTCGAGAAAAAAATTTTTTCAGGTAAAATTTTCTCTACATATACCAAAATATGTGTTTCACTTCAAACAGGTCAAATTTTCAATTGATTGTATTACGAATCGTATATCGGATTTAAATTTAGGGTAGAATATAAATTCCGTATCCGTAAAGCCGTATTTCACGACATTTCCGGGATAAAATTTTTGCAATCTTTGATTGCTGGCTAAAGTGAAGAGAAAAGTTTTAAAAATTTTAATTATGCAAAATATACTAAACTTACCATTTTTAATTCGCACGTAATTCTTCGATCGATAAATACCGCTCATTCGATAGGCCAAAATTTGCTCATTATTAATAACCTTTAATTTGGGATATTTTGTTATAAAATTAAATTTTTTATAAAAACTTACTAGAATAGTTAAGCAAAATGTAAAAATTTCCATATTAAAATGGCCTGTAGACAGTTAAAAGGTTGAGAAAAAAAATTTCCGCAAATCAAAGTTCAATATTGTATTATTTACAATTCAATTTTGGAAAGTGTTTAAAAATTGTCTGAAATAAATTTTCAATCTATATGTTGAATTTTTCATGATGCTTAAATTTGCTAATGGAATTTTTTCATTAATTGGACCCGTAAATAGTAAAAATGTCCAAGAAAAGCACGCTATTGATTTTTACAACAAATAATTTTTAATTAAATTAATTGTTATACTTGACCAATATTCAGGCATATTTTTCAGAATTTTTTAATCAATAATTTTTGAAAATTTGTTAGAAAATCAATTATACAAATGTGAAAATTGAAAAATTGTAAAAATGATCAATAAGCCAATTAAAACTACAATTGGAAATTAAAAATAATTGATCAAGTAATATACACATGTAATATAGTTAACATATGCATAATATATATAATACATATAATACAGGTAACATATTTACTATATATATGAAGCCTTTTGGCCAACTATTCATTCATCTCTTTGGTCTTCCTTTTCATCTTCATTGTTTATGACTGAATTGTGAAAACCAGCCAGTGTAATGGATACCTCCGGGACTATATTGTATGTGTCGACCGCCAGCAGAGGATAAACCTACTGACCCACACAACAAATAGGTATGATATACACAATATAAGTAATATACATAGTATTTTTAATATACATATTATACATAGTACATGTTATATACATAAAATAAATAATATAAGTAATATAAACAGTATATGTAATATACATAATATAAGTAACATACGTGATATAACTAATATATTTAACAAACACAATATTCATAATACATCTAATAAGTGCAATAAACGTAAAACACATAATACATGTGTTTTTTAATATACTCAACACATACACAACACATATGTAATGACTAATATGTATTTAATATGACAATATGCGTAATATACATATTATGCACAACATACACAGTAAATGTAATATGTTTGATATATGCATTATATGTAATATACATAACATACGTGATGAACATGATATGCATAATAACCATATTACCCATAATATACATATTATACTTATTGGACATAATATGTTCAACATACTTAGTAGTAAATGTCATACATTTAATATACGTAATATATGTAATCAGCATTAAATACATAATATACATAACATATTATACATAATATGTTCAGCATACTTAGTAATAAACTGATATATTTAATATACGTAATATACATAATATACATAATATGTTCAACACGCTTAGTAGTAAATGTCATGTAATACACATAATGTGCATAATATACATAATATATGTGATATTCATAATATACCTGATATACATAATATACATAATATACGTAGTATGTGTGATACCCAAATGTAATATACATAATAGATGGGATATACTTGATATAACCAATATATAAAAAAATGTACTATACATAATATGGGAAATATATGGAATATGTATAAACTAATATACATAATATACATGATATAGGTAATATATGCTATACAAGTAGTATACCTAATATAGCTAATAAACAATATATTCATAATGTAGGAAGATATGTAATACACCAGATATAAATCATTATGTTATGAGTAATATATGTAAAATAACTGATGTACATAATATACGTAATATGAGTAATATATGTGATATATATGATATATGTAATATAAGTAACATACTTAACATTAGTAATACATGTAATATAAGTAACATACTTAACATTAGTAATACATGTAATATACATAATATATGGAATATGTGTAATATATATACCTAACATTAGTAATATATGTAATATAAGTAATGTATGTAACATTAGTTATATATTTAATATACGTAATGTATGTAATATATATAGTATGTGTAATATATGTAGTATGTGTAATATATGTAATATGTGTAATATATGTAGTATATGCAATATATGTAACATTAGTAATATATATAATACATGTAATATAAGTAGTATACATAATATTAGTAATGTAAGTAATATACTAATATACGCGATATAAATAATGTATGTAATATATGTAATATACGTGATAAAGGTAATGTATGTAATATACCTAATATAAGTGATATAAGTAATGTATGTAATATACCTAATGTATGTAATATACGTAATGTATGAAAATATATGTAATGTATCTAATATATATAGTTTGTGTAATATATATAATATATGTAGTATATGTAGTATATGTAATATACATAACATTAGTAATATATATAAAATATGTAATATAACTAATATACATAATTTTAGTAATATAAGTAATATAGGTAATATACATAATATATGTGATATAGGTAATGTATGTAATATACGTAATATGTAATAGATGTAATACATGTAATATACGTAACATTAGTAATATATATAATATATGTAATATATGTAATATATGTAATATAAGTAATATAAGTAATATACGTAATATATGTAATATACGTGATATAAGTAATGTATGTAATATACGTAATATGTAATAGATGTAATACATGTAATATACTTAACATTAGTAATATATATAATATATGTAATATAAGTAATATACATAATATATGTAATATAAGTAATATACATAATATATGTAATATACGTGATATAAGTAATGTATGTAATATACGTAATATGTAATGAATGTAATACATGTAATATACGTAACATTAGTAATATATACAATATATGTAATATAAGTAATATACGTAATATATGTAATATACGTGATATAAGTAATGTATGTAATATACCTAATATGTAATAGATGTAATACATGTAATATTTACGTACATTTGTAATATATGTAATATACATAACATACATAATATACCTAATAAACATAGTACATAATGCAACTTATATATGTAATATACATACTATATGTAAAATATGTAATATATGTATACAATGAACCAATCCTTCAATAGTAACCAGTGAAGTTGTCTCCTCTAGCGGCTAGACTAACAAAGCCCGAGAAACCTTTGCTTCCACCATTGTGAATGCGTGACATGATCAACATATAACTGGATTCCGAAACAATCCTTCGTTTAATGAGCGGTCCTCCGCAACACAACCTGCAATACTTTTTGAATAAAATAAAATGATAAATAATAATAAAAAATTATTAATTGTAATAAAAAAACATAAATAAAAAATTTTAATTAATAAAATTTGATATATAAAATCTAATATATAAAATCTAATAAATAAAATTTAATAAATAAAATTTAATAAATAAAATTTAATAAATAAAATTTAATAAATAAAATTTAATAAATAAAATTTAATAAATAAAATTTAATGAATAAAATTTAATAAATAAAATTAGATAATAATAATCAATATAATGAAAATTAATCATAATAATTAAATATAATTAATCATCATAATTAATTATAATTAATTATAATTAATAATGAAAAAATTAACATAAAGTAACTTTCGGATTAAAATAGTACCTGTATGTATTCACTGATAGGTCACTGTTTGTATTAATGTCAAGGTAATCTTGACAAACGCATGACCTGCGGCAACTGTATCCAAAGGAATCTGCGTTAATTACGAATGAAATTTTTCTGTCTGTCGGAGCCTGTGTAAAAATTAAAATTAAAATTAAAATTAAAATTAAAATTAAAATTAAAATTAAAATTAAAATTAAAATTAAAATTAAAATTAAAATTAAAATTAAAATTAAAATTAAAATTAAAATTAAAATTAAAATTAAAATTAAAATTAAAATTAAAATTAATTAAAATTAAAATTAAAATTAAAATTAAAATTAAAATTAAAATTAAAATTAAAATTAAAATTAAAATTAAAATTAAAATTAAAATTAAAATTAAAATTAAAATTAAAATTAAGTTTAAAACAAAAATTAAAATTAAAATTAAAACCAAAAATTAAAATTGAAATTAAAATTAAAATTAAAATTAAAATTAAAATTAAAATTAAAATTAAAATTAAAATTAAAATTAAATTAAAATTAAAATTAAAATTAAAATTAAAATTAAAATTAAAATTAAAATTAAAATTAAAATTAAAATTAAAATAAATATTAAAATTAAAATTAAAATTAAAATTAAAATTAAAATTAAAATTAAAATTAAAATTAAAATTAAAATTAAAATTAAAATTAAAATTAAAATTAAAATTAGAATTATAATTAAAATTAAGTTTAAAACAAAAATTAAAATTAAAATTAAAACCAAAAATTAAAATTGAAATTAAAATTAAAATAAATATTAAAATTAAAATTAAAATTAAAATTAAAATTAAAATTAAAATTAAAATTAAAATTAAAATTAAAATTAAAATTAAAATTAAAATTAAAATTAAAATTAAAATTAAAATTAAAATTAAAATTAAAATAAATATTAAAATTAAAATTAAAATTAAAATTAAAATTAAAATTAAAATTAAAATTAAAATTAAAATTAAAATTAAAATCAGAATTAAAATTAAAATTAAAATTAAAATTAAAATTAAAATTAAAATTAAAATTAAAATTAAAAATAAAATCAAAATCAAAATCAAAATTAAAATTAAAATTAAAATTAAAATAAATATTAAAATTAAAATTAAAATCAAAATTAAAATTAAAATTAAAATAAATATTAAAATTAAAATTAAAATTAAAATTAAAATTAAAATTAAAATTAAAATTACAAAATTCAAATAAAAAAAACATGAATTTGAAAAATTTCATAAATTTGAACATTTAAAAACGTCTAAAATTTTTAATTTCTCAAAGTTAAATAATTTAAGAATTTGAAAAATTAAAAATTTTGAAAACTCAAAAATTTAAGAATTTGAAAAATTGAGAAACTTTGAAATTTTGGGAATTTCAAATTTTGAAAATTTTGAAATTTGCAAAATTAACTTCAAAATTTCAAAAAACTCCAAAATTTCCAATTTTCAAAAATTTGTAAACTTCAAAATTCTAGTATTTGAAAATTAAGAAATTATAAAAATTTCAAAATTTCAAAATTTCTAAATTTCTAAAAACGAGAATTTCAAAAATTTGAAAATTTTTTTCGAAATTTCAAAAATTTTGATGCTTGAAAATTTCTAAAAGTTCAAAATTTGGAAATTCCAAAAATTTGAAAATTTCTAAAAGTTCAAAGTTTGGAAATTCCGAAAATTTGAAAATTTAAAAAATTCCAAAATTTCAAAATTCTAAAACTTTAAAAACTCAAAATTTTCAAAAATTCAACGATCTTAAAAATTATGGAATTTAAAAATTCGGGGAATTTGAGAAATTAAAAATTTAAAAAATGTAAAAATATGAAAATTTGAAAATTTATAAGTTTGAAAACTTTAAAATTCAAAAATTTGAAAATTCAAAAAATTTTTTAAAAATTAAAAAAACTTAAAAATTTAAAATTTGAAAACTGCTTCGATACCCTAAATAACCATGTACAATCCTGTGGAAGCGATAATTGCCCAGTCGATAAGTCTCCAGTACCTATTTTAACAATTTCAAATTCTTTCAATTCGACCACTCGACCATCACACCAAGTTGCTAAAAAAAGTTAAATTTAATTTAATTAAATAATAATTAATTTCTTAATTTATTTATTATTTAATTCGTCAATTAATTTATTAATTAATATGTTTAATTAATATGTTTAATTATATAATTAATTTATTAATTAATTTATAATTTAACTTATTAATTTATTTTTAAATTTACTTTTTTAATTATCATTTAATTTATTAATTAATTTACGGTTCGACTTATTGTTTAACTTACTAATTAATTTATTATTCAATCCATCATTTAATTTTTTATTCAATTTTTTTGTTTAGTTCATTATTTAATTTATTATTGAATTTATTATTATTTTTTCATTTGATTTTTTTAAATTTTATATTTACTTTACTATTTAATTCATCTAGTAATTTATTATTTATATTATATTTTAATTTATTATTAGCTTAATATTTAGTTTTTTGTTTAGTTTATTGTTCAAATTGATGTTTAATTTAATGTATAATTAATTAATAGATTTATTATTTAGTTTGTCATTTAGTTTATGATTTAAACAATTATTTATTTATTATTTAATTTTTTTTTGTTTTTTTTATTAAATTTTGTATTAAATATATTATTCAGTTTAATATTTAGTTTATTTTCCAAGTTATGATTTAAATTATCATTTAATTTATTATTAATTCATTATTTAAATTATAAATTAATTGATAATTTAATTTATCATTGAATTTATTGTTTAATTTATTATTCAATTTATCATTCAATTCATTATTTAATTCATTATTCAATTTTTTGTTTAAGTTATTATATGGTTTACTATTTAATTTATTCTCCAATTTATGATTTAATTTATTATTTAATCCATTATTTAATTTATTATTTAATCTATTATTTAATTCAAGTTTTGATATATTATTTAATTCAAGTTTTGATATATTATTCAATTCGTGTTTCTATTTATTGTTTAATTTATTATTTAATTCATTATTTAATTAATAATTCAATTTTTATTTAATTTTTTATTTAATTTTTTATTTAATTCATTATTTAATTAATAATTCAATTTTTATTTAATTTTTTATTTAATTTATTATATGGTTTACTATTTAATTTATTCCCTAATTTATGATTCAATTTATGATTTATTTATTATTTAGTTTATTTTTGAATTCATCATTTAATTTATTATTAACTTATTATATAGTATATTACTTAATTCAGTATTTAATTTACTATTTGATTTATTATTTGATTCACTATTTAATCTATTATTTAAATTCTTATTAAATTTATTATTTGGTTTATTATTTCATTTGTTATTTCATTTATTGTGCTATTTTTTATTTAATTTATAATTCAATTTTTTGATCTAATTTATTTAAATTATTATTTAATTTTTTGATCTAATTTATTTAAATTATTATTTAATTTATTATTTAATTAATTGTTCAATTAATTGTCTAATTATTGTTTCATTTATAATTCAATTTATTATAAGATTTATTATTCCAATTTTTTTAATTTTTTAAAATTTTTTTTCAATTTTTTAATTTATTTTATTAATTAATTTAGTTAAATTGTAACATTAATTAATGTCGTCTTACAATTAGCATTTTGGTGAGTTATAACTTCTGAACATAGGTATCCCGTCAAACCATAAGGGCAAATACAATCCAAACAATGGCCTTGTTTGAGCCACGTTATGCCTCCGTACCAGCACGGCATGTTTGCCGGGCAAGTTGCTTCAAAATGAACAGTCATGTATTAAAATATTTAATATTTTAATTGTCTTACTAGAGCAAAATTTTGCGTATAATGTTTTAAGTGCATGAAGTGGAAGTAAATCACGACGTAAAATTTCATAGTTATCTTTGCCAAAAGTGCATACTTTTGACAACTCTGTTGAATTTAGTCTAAAATAAGTTAAATATATAAATATAAAAATAAATATAAATATAAACAATATAAATATAAATATTGATATTAATATTAATATTAATATATTAATAATAATTAATATTATATTAATATATTAATAATAATTAATATTATATTAATATATTAATAATAATTAATATTATATTAATATATTAATAATAATTAATATTATATTAATATATTAATAATAATCAATATTAATATTAATATATTAATATTATAAATTAACATTGTATATGTAATAAGATAGTATATATTGCAAGATTGTATCTGCGGTGCGCTATAGCAGGGGGTATCTTATAGCACATTGCATATCATAACATGCTAGTATGGTGTAACAGGGTGTATGTTACAACATAAGGAGCTATGTTGTGACACGGGGTATGTTATCAGATGGTGTATATTGTATGATGTGGAGGTATGTTATAGCACATGGTATCTTATAACATGTGCATTTTATGACATGGTGCACGCTGTACCATAAGATATGCTATACCGTAGGATATCTTATAACGTGTCACATGTTTAACATGTCCTTCATTATAACGTACACAACATTAAAGGATATACACATTATAATATACCCAATGTTATAACACGGCCTATGTCATAACATGGTAGTAGGGTGTAACAGGGTGTATGTTATAACATTAGGAGCAAGGTTGTAAGGTATGTTATCAGATGGTGTATATTGTATCATGTGGAGGTATGTTATAGCACACAGTATGTTATAACATGTGTATTTTATAACATGGTAGTAGGGTGTAACAGGGTGTATGTTATAACATTAGGAGCTATGTTGTAAGGTATGTTATCAGATAGTGTATATTGTATCATGTGGAGGTATGTTATAGCACACAGTATGTTATAACATGTGCATTTTATAACATGGTGCATGCTGTACCATAAGATATGCTATAATGGAGTATATGTCATAACATGTCCTTCATTATAACATACGCAACATTAAAGGATACACACATTATAATAAACGCAAATTTTTAACACGGTGTATGTCATAACATGGTAGAACGGTATAACATTGGCTATCTTATAACATGGGGAGCTATGTTATAACACAGGGTATATTATGCCACGGTGTATATTATAAGATGTGGATCAATATTACAGGACATGGTATATTATAATATGTGACATGGTCTATGCTATAACATAAGATATGCTATAACGTGTCACATGTTTGACATGTCCTTCATTATAATGTACACAACATTAAAGGATATACGCATTATAATATACCCAATGTTATAACATGGCGTATGTCATAACATGGTAGTATGGTGTAACAGGGTGTATATTACAACATAAGGAGCTATGTTGTAACACTGGGTATGTTATCAGATGGTTTATATTGTATGATGTGAAGGTATGTTATAGCACATGATATCATATAACATGTGCATTTTATAACATTGTGCATGCTGTAACATAAGATATGCTATAGCGCAGGATATGTTATAATATGTGACATGTTTAACATGTCCTTCATCATAACATACACATTATAATATATCCAATGTTTTAAGACGGCGTATGTCATAACATGGTAGAACGGTATAACATTGGCCATCTTATAACATTGGAGCTATGTTATAACACAGAGTATATTATGACATATTGTATATTGTAAAATGTGCATTTATATTACAGGACATGGTATGTTATAATATGTGACATGGTCAATGCTATAACATAAGATATACTATAACATGTCACATGTTTTACATGTCCTTCATTATAACGTACATAACATTAAAGGATATACACATTATAATATACCCAATGTTATAACATGCAACATGTTATAGCATATCAGATTGTCTAACAACATTGGTCATTGTGATAACATACTTCATGCTATATGATACATTATATCATTAGCACATTATAAGATAAAATTATAAGAATTTTATAACAAAAGAAATATTATTAATATTAAAATTAATATTAAAAATAATATTAATATTGATATTAGTATTAGTAGTAGTATTAGTAATAGTATCAGTAATAGTATTAGTAATAGTATTAGTAATAGTATTAGTAATAGTATTAGTAATAGTATTAGTAATAGTATTAGTAATAGTATTAGTAATAGTATTAGTAATAGTATTAGTAATAGTATTAGTAATAGTATTAGTTCAATATCTAAATTATAATTAATATTAATATTAATATTATTAATATAAATACTATTACTAATACTAATACTAATACTAATACTAATACTAATACGAATACGAATACTAATACTAATACTAATACTAATACTAATACTAATACTAATACTAATACTAATACTAATACTAATACTAATACTAATACTAATACTAATACTAATACTAATACTAATACTAATACTAATACTAATACTAATACTAACACACTAATACTAATATAAATATTAATATAAACCTCATAAACTCACCCTCTGAGATTGTGCGGTATCCAATTCCAATCGTGCATTTCGTCTAAAAGTGACAACATTGGTAAATCTAGAGCATTGAGCAACAAATTCAACATTAAGTGCTGCGAATCGCACAAATGATAATGCATGCCGATGCTTAAAATGTGTTATTAAACTTTGTCAATTATTAGTTTCGCAGAGTAATATTACAAAATCATTTTGTCCCGGAAAGGCATCTCGCATTTCCAATTTTCCAAATGATCGCTAGCGAAAAAAATTACAAATAATATGTTGTAATATAGAGATATAAAGATTTTAATATAAAATATAATAATAAGATTTATTAATAAAATATGATTATGTAATATAGTAAAACAATAAAATAAAATAAGTTAATTTAACAAAATAGTAGTAACCTGATATGCGAACATAAATTAATATACCTAAATAATAATAATATAATCTGATAACATAATAATATAAAAATATTATAAAATAATATAATATCATAAGATAATATAATAATATAGTATAATAACATAATACATTATATTATTATAGTATAATGTAATAATATAATATTATAATCTAATCTAACAATATAATATAATATAATAATATAATAACATAAAAATAATATAGAATGATATGAAATAATATAAACTGATAATATATAATTGTATTTTAATATAATAATTAAAAAATAGAAAAAATGGTATAAAATAATAAAATAATATAATATATTATTATAATATAATTCAACAATATAATATTATAATATAATAATATACAAATAAAATAAAATAATATAAAATAATATAAAATAATATAAAATAATATAAAATAATAATATAATATAATTATAGACTATCAAATAGTAACAAATTAGAAATAAAATGGAAATAAAAAAAATCGAATTCATGATAAACTTTAATATAATGAAAAAATATCAAATTAATATATTTACTAGGTGAACATTTTTTTAACTCGTGGATATGGGCCGTTGCGTCTAGCTTGCTCAACTGCGGCCTCATCCCCAATATCTTCGAATCTAAAAATATTGGAAAACACTTGAATTTATGCTCAAATGGCTTAAAAATATTACTTCAAACAAGTTAAATTGTCCATTACGTGTATTGTAGATCGAACAATATTTTTAAATTGCTCCATGCGTGTAAAACCCAGTTCTCCGAAACCGTATTTAATTATATTTCCAGTATGTACAAATCCGTAGTAGTAAGCTTGAAGAAGCATATGTTACAGTATGATCACGTAATATGATGCGCGGGTACATTTCATGTATTGCATTTTCCTGGAATGTTCTACAAGCTTCGGAGATATTCTGGAATATTCTCCGAAGTTCCCTGATACATTACGATGTGCGATATGCTATAACATATCTCATGTTAAACCATATACTATGTTATTGCATACAATATGTTATAAAACAGCCCATGTTATTATATACCCCCTATTATAACATAGCCCCATATGTTATAACATACCTTGTGTTATACCATCCTACCATGTTATGGCATACCCTGTGTAATAACATACCCGGTATTATACCACGCTGCACATAGAATGTTCCAAAATATACCATTTTATCACATATACCATGTTATAATATACTCCATATTGAACCATAGGCCATGTTATAACGTCCTCATGATATAACATACGCTATAACATATCAAAGTTGTTATAACAATTACCTATGTTGTTAGAGAATCTCATATGTTATAACATGTTGCATGTTATAACATTGGGTATATTATAAAATGTATATCCTTTAATGTTGTGTACTTCATGATGTGGGACATGTTAAATAGTGACATGTTATAACATATCCTGTCTTATAGCATATCTTATGTTATAGCATAGACCATGTCACATATTATAATATACCATGTCCTGTAATATAAATTCACATCTTATAATATACACCATGTTATAATATACCCTGTGTTAAGACGTAGATACCCATGTTATATAATAGCCAACATTATACCATTGTCCCATGTTATGACATATGCCGTGTTAAAACATTGAGTATATTATAATATGTATATTCTTTAATGTTGTGTATGTTTTAATGAAGGACATATGACATGTTATAACATATCCTACATTATAGCAAATTTTATGTTACAGCATGCACCATGTTATAACATGCACATGTTATAACATACCATGTGCTATAAGATACCTACACATCATACGATATACACTGTGGAATAAAATACCCTCTGTTATAACATAGCTCCTCATGTTATACCATACCCCATGTTACACCAACCTACCATGTTATCACATACTCTGTGCTGTAGCATACCATATGTAACAACATACCCCAGATACAGTGTTGCAACATATACTATCTTATCACATATACAATGTTATAACATATTCGATGTTGAAACATAGGGCGTCATATAACATAAAAGTATAGTATACACAAAAGATACCCATGTACAAAACATAGTCATTAAAATGCACATGTTATAACATACCATGTCCTATAATATCAATCCACATCTTATAATATGTCTGTCTGATACTATACCCTGCATTATAAAATACTTCCTCGTGTTATAAGATACCCAATGTTATAGCATTCTACCATGTTATTACATACCTCGTGTTATAACATACCCCAGGTTACGGCATTGCGTATATTATAATATGTATATCCTTTAATGTTGTGTACTTTAGAATGAAGATATGATAGGTTACAAGATATACTATATTATAGCATAGCACACACTGTGTTATAAAATTCACATGTTATAACATACCTCATCATGACAAAATATACAGCATGTGATAACATACCCAGTGTTATAACATACCTCTCTTACATCATACTACCATGTTATGACATTCCATGTGTTATAAGGTACCCTCTGCTATAACATGCCCCGTATACAGTGTTGCAACATATACTATCTTATTACAATGTTATGACATATTCCGAGTTGAAACATATCACATCTTATAACATAAGGGATGGTATACACAAAAGATAGCCATGTACAAAACATAGGCGTCAAAGTATACCACATTAACGCTGTGGCTAGTGTACAAAATTTAGTGGATGATTTCAATTCGTATAATGTGCATGGCACTACATAGTGTGTTATAACATATATAACATGTTGCATGTTAAAACATGTGACATGTTACAATATATCCCATGTTATAGCATATATCACGTTATAAAACAGCCAATGTTATAACATGGCCTGTTTTACAACATACCTCCTTATGTTACAACATAGCACATGTTATATCAATATATAGCATCTTATAACATATTTGATGTTGAAACATAAGGCATCTTATAACATAAGCGTATGTTATACACAAACATACCCATGCACAAAACATAGTCATCAAATTATAGCGCATTAACTGTGTAGGGTATGATCACGTAATATGATGTGCAGGTATATTTCATGTATTGCATTTTCCTGGAAAGTTCCAGAAACTTCCACATATATTCTAGAATATTCCGTAATGTTCCGTGGTAGTGTATAAGCCATGTTATTTCTCATAGTTCTTTTGCTATTCAGTACATTACTATTGTATGTTGTGTTATTTAGCCTTATTAAACTAAGCTATTTACTATCTGTTGGGTATTTATCAATTATCCCAATTTTAATCTATATTTAACTTACTTAATTAAATAATTAATTAATTAAGTTGAATAAAAAACTTTAACAAAAACTAGACTTAATTAATACTAATCTCAATAGTATCAATTTTAATTACTAATTAATTAATTAATAATTAAAATTTTTGTATCATATTCACGTACAATTTTTCAGCCTCGTATAATTGTTTGATCGATAAGACGCCGGTCGATGACAATCAATTTTTTGATTTAGAACAATTAACCACACCTTAAAAATGAGGTATTTAAATGCCAATATTGAATAAATGCAAAAAAAATTACAAATATTGTCGAATACATTCCCATAATAAAAATATTTCGCAAATGATAAGCCGGGATTTAAGCACTAATTTTTTTGATAGAAAATTACTGTTTTAATTGGACCTAAAAATCAAGTAATTAATAATTCAATGTGAAAAGTGCTTAAAGTGGTTATTAACAAGTTGAATTGTAAATCAAACTTTAATTGCGCTAACATTCGCTGATGGAGTGAAGCTTTTAACGAATACATAATCATTAAAATGAATTAAATTGATTTAATTTATTTAATTAAAATATATTAAATTGATTCAATTTATTTAATTAAAATATATTAAATTGATTTAATTTATTTAATTAAAATATATTAAATTGATTTAATTTATTTAATCTAATTAAGTTATATTGAATCAAATTTGATTCATAAAATTATAAAATATAAAATAATAAAATCAATAAAACTGTTAAATTAAATTGATTCAATTCAATTAACATAAATAGTCTAATTGATCAATTAAACTAACAAATTTAATTCAGTTAAATTGATATGATTTAATTCAATCATGATTTGATTCCTCTGAACAAAATTGATTCAAATTAGATGAATTCAATGATGTAATTCAATTATATTAAATTAATTAAATTCAATAAAATTCAATTGACATAATTCAATTAATTTCAATGATATAATTGAATTAAACCTTAAGATTTAATTCAATTAAATTAGATTACCAAATTAATTTTGGTTCAGCTTATCCTATTTGATTGAATTGAATCGATTAAATTCAAGTAAATCAAGTCAGTTTAATTCTATGAAAAAATTTTTTATGAATTTAAATGATTCAATTCAATTAAATTAATATAATTCATTTCCATTAAAATTGATTCAATTCGAGTAAATCAAGTTAACTTAATTCAATTAAGTTACTATGATTTAACACAATCAAATCAATTGTTGAAATTAATATGATTCAATAAAATTAAATTAAATTGCTTAAATTCAGTTAAAATCAATTATTTAATTCAAAAATTTGATTCAATAATTTAATTTAAATCATTATTTCTATTATATTAAATTATATCGATAAAATTCAGTTAAATTCCATGATTTAATTCAATTAAATTCGATTATTTAATTCAATTAAATTCAGTTGATTTAATTAAATTAAATGCAATCTTTAAATTCACTTTTATTGAATCGATTTCATTCAACTAATCAGATTTAGTCAAATGTATTGAATCAATTTGATTAAATTAAACTGATTTAACTAAATTAGACTGATTCCATTTGAGTCGATGAACTTGGATTAATTGAATTGAATAAGTCAAATAGATGTAATTAACTTGAATGAACTAAATTCAATTGATAAATTAGAATATTTAAATTAAATTTATTCATTAAATAAAAATTAATTCAAATATATAAAATAAAATGAATTTAATTAAACTTAATTAAATTCAATTAATCGAATTGTCCACAAAATATATTTTACTGCCAATTAAATGACATTTTAATTTTCACGAATAAAATTATTTTAGGAATATTTCGGGAAACGATTTTCGATCATGCCGCATACCGACCCAATGTATATCGCGTATGTATTCACCGCATCTTGCCTCTTTTCAGCGTGTTTTAGAAAACAGCCGTGGACGGAAGATGTGAAATGGGTACATCTGAAAAACAATACAATACAGTAGAATACAATAGAATACAATACAACACTATAATATACAATACAATACAATACAATACAATACAATACAATACAATACAATACAATACTATACTATACTATACAATACTATACAATACTATACAATACAATACAATAGAATACAATACAATACAATACAATACAATAGAATACAATACAATACAATACAATACAATACAATACTATACTATACAATACTATACAATACTATAGAATACAATACAATAGAATACAATACAATACAATACAATACAATAGAATACAATACAATACAATACAATACAATACAATACAATACAATACAATACAATACAATACAATACAATACAATACAATACAATACAATACAATACAATACAATACAATACAATACAATACAATACAATACAATACAATACAATACAATACAATACAATACAATAGGATATGATGCAATACAATACAAAAAGATTTGATGCAATACAATACAGAAGGATATGATACAATACAATACAATAGGATATGATGCAATACAATACAATGCTATACTATACTATACTATACAGTACTATACTATACTATACTATACTATACCATACTATACTATACTATACTATACTATACTATACTATACTATACTATACTATACTATACTATACTATACTACACTATACTATACTATACTATACTATACTATACCATACTTACTGTAGGATACAATTTAATATAGAACAGTACAATAATATACTGTAGTATACTATACTATACTATACTGTATTATACTATACCGTACTATACTATACTGTACTATACTATGCTGTACTATACTATGCTGTACTATACTATACTGTACTATACAATACAGTATAATACAATACAATACTATACTATGCAATACAATACAATACAATACAATACAATACAATACAATACAATACAATAGGATACAGTGCAATAGTATACCGTACTATAGAATACAACAGAATTGAGTACAACAAAATACAATGCAATACAATACAATACAATACAATACTGTACTATACTATACCATAGTATACAATACAATACAATACACAATTGTACAATAATATACTATACTATACTATACTATACTATAGTATACTGTACTATACTGTATTATACAATACAGTAGAATACAATACTATACTATACTATACTATACTATACTATACTATACTATACTATACTATACTATACTATACTATACTATACTATACTATACTATACTATACTATACTATACTATACTATACTATACTATACTATACTATACTATACTATACTATACTATACTATACTATACTATACTATACTATACTATACTATACTATACTATACTATACTATACTATACTATACTATACTATACTATACTATACTATACTATACTATACTATACTATACTATACTATACTATACTATACTATACTATACTATACTATACTATACTATACTATACTATACTATACTATGCTATGGTATACTGTATGATAATATACTATAGTATACTCTGTTGCAAATAACAAACTCACTCTCGTTTGCGAATACATGACTCTTCGCATTGTTGATTCGTAAGACCATCGAGCCTGAAAATTTTCCTATCATCCAGCACTATATCCAATCCGAAATAGTCGCAATTGTCCATTTTGGCCACCGATTCATCGGCGCAAAAAATATTGCGCAACAAGCGCAACAAAAGTAAGGCTAGGGGCCAAACTTTCATTTCTAGGTTTATTTTATTTGTTCGTTTTGAAATAGCGATAGATTGAACAATGATTCGTCAGCAAATTTGGTGAAATCTTATCAGCTAGTGCGGCGTCATTGTTATTTTTGAGAAAAAAACACATTTTAGAACAAAACATATTACAATGGGTGCATATTAGAAGGAAAAAAAGAAAAAAATATATAGGTAAATTCTAAACATATGCAAACAAATATACGAAAAGCAACTTTTTAATGTGCCTGAATGTTATAAGATGCACTATGTTTCAACATGGAATATGTTATAGCATTATATGTGTTATAAGATGATATATGTTATAACATTGTATCTGCACTATCCTATGTTACACCACAGCGCATGTAATAACACAGGCAATGTCATAACATAGCCTGTTTTATAACTCCTCATGTTATAAGATACCCAATGTTATACTATTCCACTATCTTATAACATACTCTGTGTTATTACGTACCCCGTGTTATAACATGCCCAAGATACAATGATGCAACATATACAATGTTATAACATATTCCATGCCGAAGGATAGTGCGTCTTATAACATAAAGGTATGATATACACAAAAGATACCCATGTACAAAGTATAGTCATCGAAGTATACGGCCTTAGCTGTGTGGTACGATACATGTACTGTACAAAGTTTAGTCGACAATCTAATAACATGCAAAATCATATAACATGCATGAAAATACACAGGGTGTGTTGTTCCATTGTTATAGAATATCATATGTTACAGCATATAGTATGTTATATAACAGCCAATGTTATAGCATGCCTTATGTTATAACATACACTGTCCAATAACAAAGCCTGTGTTACAACATACATCCTTGTATTACGGCAGCATCATGTAACATATTTGATGTTGAAACATAGGGTGTGTTATAACATAAGCATATGGTATACACAAAAGATACCCATGTACAAAACATAGTCATCAAAGCAGACCACATTAACTGTGTGGGGTATAGACATGCTAAAGATGTTATATGTTATAACATATCCCATGCTATAGCATATCTAATGCTATAGAATAAGAATAAGCAATGTTATAATACACCCCATGTTACAACATATGGTGTGTTATAATGGCCGAGACGTGATGTTACAACATATACCACTTTACAACATATACAATGTTATAACATATTTGATGTTGAAACATAGGGCATCTTATATCATAACGATGTAATATACACAAAAGATACCCATGTACAAAACATAGTCATACCCCATTAACTGAGTAGGGCCTACCCTTAAGATAATTGGTAACTATGAATACTAGCTGGTAAATAGCTAAGTTTAATAAGGCTAACTAACACAACATGCAATAGTAATGTAGTGAATAGTACAATAAATAATGCAAAACTGCACAACATATATACTATCGTGGAAAATCACGGAATATTCTAGAACAATGTACAATCTAAGAGAATGTTATAGAATATTGCGGTAAATTCTAGAACTTTCTGGGACAATTCACTACATGAAATGTACCTGCACATCATATTATGTGATCATACTGTAAGATTACACCGGAAAATTAAAAAAAAAATTTGCATGTAAATTATTCAAATTTAGCTATTAAAAAAAGTTGAAAACATTAAAAAATTTAAAACTTTATTAAAATGATAATTAAAACAGATCAAATATGACAAATTGCGTTTACCATATTGAATAATAATTTTTTCATTCAACACATACCAATGTTCATTTGCCATGTCTAATAAAATTAGGAAGCAAAAAGGAAGGAGGCGGGCTCGGCCTTGGACGTGCGTTTTGCTGCCGAGGAGCTTCTGAAATAAATCTACCTTTTGACATTTATAAATGTGAAATATATTTGATTAAATATTTTATATTTAAATATTTTATATTTAAATATTTTATATTTAAATATTTTATATTTAAATATTTTATATTTAAATATTTAAATTTTTATATTTTTAATTTAAATATTTCAAATTGTTATATCTTTAATTTGAATATTTTAAATTTTTATATTTTTAATTTAAATATTATATATTTGATATTTATATATTATATAGCTATATGTTATATATAAGCTTACTTCTAAATTTGGACAATATCACTCCGCATTGACTATCCAACTGTTCTGTGAAACTTTCAATGATGTCTTCCTCGATTGATGCATATTTCATGAAACAAACTGGTTTTTGCGGCCAATAGGAACTTGGTACCCAATGAAAATGTGTACATCTAGAAAAGTGTACAAAAATGTACGACCTTCCGTACGAAAGACTATAAAATTTTACAAGCCGTCATTTTTGCACAGTATTGCGCAATTTTCAGGTGTCGTAACATCTTTCACGTTCGAAATATCATTGCCATCGTAGGCGCAATTGGCATTGAGAGCAATGTCGTGTAATAGGCCTGGTCAAAAAAGTATAGATGATTAAAAAATTAGCACGTAAACTTCGTACTGGGGCTTGCCATGCTCACAACATAACATATGTTACAACATTGCCTATGTTATAACACTGTGTATGTTATAATACGTATATCCATTAATGTGGGGTATATTACAATGTGAAACATGTTAATATATAGGATATGTTATAGCATATGTTATGTTAAAGCATATCTTAAGTTATTGCATATACAATCTTATAGACTACCCCATGTTATTACATACTGTGTATTATAACATAGCTCCTCAAGTTGTAACATACCCAGTGTTATACCATGCTACCATTTTATAGCATACGCGGTGCAATAAGATACCTCATGTTACAACATGCCCAAATTACAATGTTGCAACATATACTATCTTATCACACATCATCGACAGTCGTCTTACTGTAGTGCATGTCGGTACGTGTGCGTTTGGTCTCTCTCTCAGTGTGTGTTATAAATTGTTTATCGTATCTTCAACATTGGTTGCCTTATTTCGTACTCCCCATATGCCTACATTTTGTTGGTGTTTTTCTTGTAGTGCATGACATACCCTGTGTTATAACATACCCCGTGTTATAGCATTATATTATGTATATCCTTTTTATGTCGTGTGTGTTAGGATGCACGACATCTTATACATATACTATGTTATAGCATATCTTATCTTATAGCATACACCATAATATAAAATGCACCTGTTATAACATAGCATGTGCTATAACATACCACGACATACACAGAGTGATAATATAGCCTGTGTTATATATGTTATAACATACGCCATGTTACACCAAACTACTATGTCATAACATGCCCCGTGTTATAACATACCCTATTCTATAACATGTCCCAGACACAACGTTCCAACACATACTATCTTATTACATATACAATGTTATAACATATTGTATGTTCAAACATAGGGCATCTTATAACATGACTAAATAGTATACACAAAAGATACCCATATACAAAACATAGGCTTCAAAGTATAGCTGCTTAACGGTGTGGGTAGTTCACAAATTTAGTCGATGATGTAAATTTGTATAATAGGCATGACAATACATGGCTAACATAACACATGCTAAAAGATGTGACATGTTACAATATATCCCATGTTATAGCATATCTTATGTTATAAAATAGTCAATGTTATAACATGCCCTGTGTTACAACATACGTCCCTATGTTATAACATATCTTATAACATATTTCATGTTGAAGCATAGCATGTGTTATAACATGTGCCTATGATATACACAAAAGATACTCATGTACAAAACATAATCATTGAAGTATACATGGGGTGTAGTATCATGTAATATGATATGTATTGCATGTTACCGGAAAGTTCTAGAAACTTCTACGTATATTCTAGAATATTGCGTAATTTTCCGTGATGGTGTATATGCCGTGTTATTTTCCATAGTCATTTATTTTACTATTCAGTACATTACTATTGTATGTTGTGTTAGTTAGCCTTATTAAACTTAGCTATTTACCAGCTAGTATTCCAGTTGGATATTTGCCAATTATGCCCAGGTTAATCTATTTTCAACTTAATAGTACTAATTAAAATTAATTAAAATAATTAATTAATTTAATTAAAATAATTTAATTAATTTAATGAAAAATTATTAATTAAAACTTCTGTATCATACTTGTACAGGATTTACCATGTTTCACTTGCATGCGATTATTTAATCGATTAGATGCAGGTCGTTGACAATCAATTTGTTGATTTAAAACGATTAACCACACCTTAAATTAAAGTAATTAAATGCTATTATGGAATAATGACAAAAAAAAGTATTACAAAAATTGTCAAACGCCTTGCCATAATAAAAGTTTCTGGTACTGTATTCTAAAATCCGGAAATTAAATGCGAAATTTTTTATTGAAGAAAATTAGCATATACATTTTAGAGTTGAAAATCAAATAATTAATAATTCAGTGTGAAAAGTGTTGAAAGTATTTATTAACGAGTTGGAATACGCATCAAACTTTGGAATACATAATTTAACAATTGAATTAAAATCAAATAAAATTCAATTAAATTTTAATTAAATGAAATATATTTAATCCAATTAAATAAAATATTTTAATTTAATGAAATCAATCAAATATAACGAATGCAATTAAATGAAGTCTACTTGATTCAATTGAATAAAACATATTAAATTCAATTCAATAAAATATGTTTCATGCAATTGAATAAGATTTACTTGATTCAATTAAATGAAATATAATTAATTCAATTAAATCAAATATAATTAGTTCATTTAAATAGAATATATATTAAATTCGATTAATATAATTAAAAAATATATTCAATTCAATCAAACGAAATAGGATTAATTCAACTAAATGAAACATATTTAATTCAATTGAATGAAATATATTTGATTTAATTAAATAAAATATTTTCAGTTTAATTAAACAAAACATATTCAATTTAATTCAATTAAATAAAATATTTTCAATCCAATTAAATAAAATGTTTAAATAAAATATTTTAATTCAATGAAAACAAATATATCTAATTAAATAAAATATTTTAATTCAATGAAATCAAATATATTTAATTAAATAATTAAATTCAATGAAATCAAATATATTCAATTAAATAAAATAGTTTAATTCAATTAAATCAAATATATTTAATGCAATCAAATAAAATCTACTTGATTCAATTGAAGAAAATATATTAAATTCAATTCAATAAAATATGTTTCATGCAATTGAATAAGATTTACTTGATTCAATTAAATGAAATATAATTAATTCAATTAAATCAAATATAATTAATTCATTTGAATAGAATATATATTAAATTCAATTAATATAATTGAAAAAATATATTCAATTCAATCAAACGAAATATATTTAATTCAATTGAATGGAATATATTCAGTTCAATTAAATAAAATATTTTCAATTCAATTAAAAAAATATATTCAATTTAATTCAATTAAATAAAATATTTTTAATCCAATTAAATAAAATATTTTAATTCAATGAAATCAAATATATTTAATTAAATAATTAAATTCAATCAAATCAAATATATTTAATTAAATAAAATAGTTTAATTCAATTAAATCAAATATATTTAATGCAATCAAATAAAATCTACTTGATTCAATTGAAGAAAATATATTAAATTCAACTAAATAATCAAATAGATTCAAACTAATCTAATTAAACTGATTCAATTGAAATAATCAATTAATCAATAAATAATTGATCATTATTAAATTGAATTCAATCACATAATGGAAAAATTAAATATATCTGGTTATATCAAATAAAACAGATTAAATTCAGTTGAATAAAATATATTTAATACAATAAAATTAGATATATTTAATCCAATTAAATACAATATTTAATTTAATGAAATCAAATATATTTAATTCAATTGAATGCAACATATTCAACTCTTTTAATCGATCAATAAATAATTAATCATTATTAAATTGAATACAATTAAATAATAGAAAATTAAAAATATTCAATTCAATTCAATAAAACAGATTTAATTCAATTAAATAAAATATATTCAATTCAATTAAATGAAAAATACAATTCGATTAAATAGAATATATTCAATTCAATGAAATTAAATATAATTAATCCAATTAAAAAATATGTTTAATTCGATTTAATCAAATATATTCAATTCAATTAAATAATGGAATTGATTCAATATAATCTAACTGAACTGCTTCAATTGAATTAATCAATAATTACTGATTTAATTCGGATTTGATCGATTTAATTGATTTAAATAAAACTTGATTGACTTTATTGATTTAATTAGGATGGATTTAATTAGGATTTAATTAGGATGATTAAAATTAGGATTTAATTAGGATGATTAAAATTTGATCAATTTACTTACAAATTGGTTAGTTTACTAGAAAATCGATTAATTGAATTCATTTGATTGAAATTTGATTGGTTTAACTAAAATTTGATTCATTCAATTGATTAAATTTAAACTGAATTAATCTGATTGAATTTCGATTGATTTAGTTGATTTAACTGAAATTTGATTGATTTAAATTATTTAATTAAATTTGATTAAATTAAAGTTTGATTTATTTAATTGAGTTGATTCAAATCGATTAAGGTAAATCATTTAAATTCAGTTGAATGAACTGAATCAAATTGAGAAAAATGAATTAATTAAATCTGATTAATTGAATTGTATGGAATCAATAAGATTTAATAAAATCAAATTGATCAAAACAAGATGTTAAATTATTGAACTGTCAATTGAATAATTGAATTCATAAATTAAAATATTGAATTTATTAATTAAATTTGATATTTAAATTCAATATATTCAAATATAACATAATTAAATTAAATAAAATATAATCAAATAAATTAAAAATTATTAAATTAAAAATTATTAAATTAAAAATTATTAAATTAAAAATTTTTAAATTAAAAATTATTAAATTAAAAATTATTAAATTAAAAATTTTAAAATTAAAAATTATTAAATTAAAAATTATTAAATTAAAAATTATTAAATTAAAATTATTAAATTAAAAATTATTAAATTAAGAATTATTAAATTAAAAATTATTAAATTAAAAATTATTAAATTAAAAATTATTAAATTAAAAATTATTAAATTAAAAATTATTAAATTAAAAATTATTAAATTAAAAATTATTAAATTAAATAGGATTGAATTGAATATAATCGATTTAAATAATGAATTTTCATGAAAAAATCAAAATTTTAAATTTTCGATCTAAAAAATTTGAACTTCCATATTTTATCTGAAATTAAAATACAAAAATTTTGAAAATTTTCAAATTAAATTTGGAAATTTTATCAATTTCTACATATTTAATACGTGCCAATTCGCAATTTTTATCAAAAAAAGCTTGAAATTTTGAAATTTTTTCAATCAAAAAATCCAAATTTAAAGTTTTATTTTTGAGAAAAAAATTCAAAAAATTGAAATTTTTGAAGTTGAACTTTGAATTTTTTCCATCATTTTAGAATCTTTTCAATTTTGTAAAAATATGCAATTTTTGAGCTAATTTTGTTTAAATTTTGGCATTTTTGAACGAAATTTCCGAAAAAAAAAAACAAAAAATTTTCCAACAAAATTCTAATTTTTGTGGAAATTCGGAATTTTTGAGTTTTTATCGTTTAAATTTCGGCATTTTTGAGCAAAACTTTATAAAAACTTTGTAAAAAATTACCCGTATGAATTTTAATTTGTGTAGAAATGTGAATTTTTGAACTTATTTTTCGCCTAGATTTTCGCATTTTTGAGAAAAATTTTCCGAAAATTTGCCATCAAAATTTTAATTTTAGTGAAAATGTGCAATTTTTTGCTAGTTTTCCGTTTAAATATTCGCCTTTTTGAGCCAAATTTCATGTGTTTTGCATAAAATTTTCAATTTATTTTGCATTTTTGAATAAAATTTTGTGAAAAATTTAGAATTTTCGGGCTATTCTTCATGTAAATTTCGGCATTTTTTCTAAAACTCACCCGTTTTTGTAAAGAATATTACCATAAAAATTTTAATTCTTATAAAAATTTGCAATTTATGAGCTTTTTTTTGTTTAAATTTTAGCATTTTTGATCAAAATGTTGTGAAAAATTTGCCGTCAAAATTTTAATTTTAATAAAAAATTTGAAATTTTTGAGCTTTTTTCGTTTAAATTAACAAAATTCTCAAAAAATTTCCATAAAAATTTGGATTTTTGTAAAAATGTGCAATTTTTGGCTTATTTTTCGTAAAAATTTTGGCATTTTTGAAGGAAAGTTTTTCATAAAAGTTATAATTTTTGTAAAAATGTGCAATTTTTTCAGTTCAATTTTGATTTTTTTCAGGAAAAATGTTGCATATTTTGTAAAAAATTTGGACCACAAATTTTCAATTCTTATAAAAATTTGAAATTTTCCAGCTTTTTTCGTTTAAATTTCGGTATTTTTGAGCAAAATTTTATCGAAAATTTGGCATTAAAATTTCAATTTTTTGCAAAAATTTTCAGTTTTGAGCTTATTTTTCGTCTGGATTTTGGAACTTTTGAAGGAAATTTCCAAAAAAATTATGTCAATTTTTAAAAAAAATTGCTATAAAAATTTGAATTTTTGTAGAAAATTACAATTTTTGGTTTAAATTTCGGCGTTTTTTAACAAAATTTGCGCAAAAATTTCGCTAGTTTTGTAAAAAATTTGTCATCAATTTATAAAAATTAGCAACTTTTAGCCAATTTTTCATCTGAATACTGGCATTTTTGAACAAAATTTGTCAAAATGTAAAAATTTTAATTTTTGCAAAAATGTGCAGTTTTTGGCTTATGGCTTATATCAAGTCTGAATTTTGACATTTTCAAACAAAAATTTAAGGTTTTTTTGAAAAAAGAAACCATAAAAGTTAAAATTTTCAAACAAATTTGCAATTTATAAGCTTTTTTCGTTCAAATTTTAGCATTTTTGAGCAAAATTTTGTAACAAATCTGACAATGAAATTCAAATTTTTGCAAAAATTTGCAATTTTCAAGCTTTCAAATTTTAATTTTTATAAAAATTTGAATGTTTTGAGCTTTTTTCGTTTAAATTTCGGCATTTTGAGCAGAAGTTTGCGACAAAATTGATATGGAAATTCAAATTTTTATTAAAAATTGCAATTTTTAAGCTTTTTCCCTTTAAATTCTGACATTTTTGAACAAAATTTCCCAAAAAGTTGTATGTTTTGTAGAAACGAAAATTTGAATTTCTGAAAAAATATGCAATTTTTGAGCTAATTTCGTTTAAATTTTGGTATTTTTGAACGAAATTTGCGAAAAAAAACAAAAAATTTTCCTACAAAATTCTAATTTTTGTGGAAATTCGGAATTTTTGAGTTTTTATCGTTTAAATTTCGGCATTTTTGAGCAAAACTTTATAAAAACTTTGTAAAAAATTACCCGTATGAATTTTAATTTGTGTAGAAATGTGAATTTTTGAGCTTATTTTTCGTCTAGATTTTCGCATTTTTGAGAAAAATTTTCCGAAAATTTTCCATAAAAATTTGAATTTTTGTGAAAGTGTGCAATTTTTAGCTTATTTTCGTCTAAATATTGGCGTTTTTGAACAACATTTTTGAAAAAAATTTGCCATCAAAATTTTAATTTTAGTGAAAATGTGCAATTTTTAGCTAGTTTTCCGTTTAAATATTCGCCTTTTTGAGCAAAATTTCATGTGTTTTGTATAAAATTTTCAATTTATTTTGCATTTTTGAATAAAATTTTGTGAAAAATTTGGAATTTTCGGGCTATTCTTCGTGTAAATTTCGGCATTTTTTCTAAAACTCACCTGTTTTTGTAAAGAATATTACCATAAAAATTTTAATTCTTATAAAAATTTGCAATTTATGAGCTTTTTTTGTTTAAACTTTAGCATTTTTGAGCAAAATGTTGTGAAAAATTTGCCGTCAAAATTTTAATTTTGATAAAAATTTGAAATTTTTGAGCTTTTTTTCGTTTAAATTAACAAAATTCTCAAAACATTTCCATAAAAATTTGGATTTTTGTAAAAATGTGCAATTTTTGGCTTATTTTTCGTTTAAATTTTGGCATTTTTGAGCAGAATTCCGTGAAAATTTTCCATTAAAATTTTTATTTCTGCAAAAATTTCCAAATTTGCGCTCATATTTCGTCTGAATTTTTAAAAAAATTTCTGAAAAATATTTCTAAAAAAGTTTATAAGTTTCGAAAAAAATTGCCAGGAAAATTGTAATTGTTGTGAAAATGTGGAATTTTTAGTTCGTTTTTTCCTAATTTAGCAATATTTTACCGAAATTTTGCAATTTTGTAAAAAATTTGTCATCAATTTTGTAAAAATGTGAAATTTTCAGCTTATTTTTCGTTTAGATAAGGGAATTTTTGACTGAATTTTGAAAGTTTTTGAAAAAATTTTCGACAAAAATTTTAACTTTTGTGAAATGAAGTAATTCTGAGCTTTTTTTTGTAAAATTTAGAAAAATTGGGAAATTTCAAATTTTCCAAACTTATTTTAAAAATTTGGTTACTTTAACAAATTTACAATGTGCTAAATTGAAAATTTTCATCAAAAAACTTGAAATTTTCAAATTGAAATAAAAATGAAAAAATTTGAAATTTTTAAAAATTAAATTTGAAATTTTTAAAAATTAAATTCGACAATTTTTTCAATTTTTACACATTTAAAAACTACAACGGTGCAAATTTTGTATAATTCAAAATTTTCAAGTTTCTAGTAGAAAAATAGATTTAAATTTGCATTTTTCGAAAAAATTTGAAATTCTTCAAACTAAATTCTGATAATTTCACAAATTTACAACGTAGCAAATTTCAAATTCTCATAAAAAAAACTTGATATTTTCGAATTTCCAAACAAAAAACCCGAATTTAAAGTCGTATTTTTAAAAAAAAATCAAAAATTTTCAAAATTAAATTTCAATATTTTCCAATTTAAATTTTTACAGATTTAAAACCTGCGAAATTGCAAATTTTCATCAAAAAAAAATTTAAATTTTCAAATTTATAATAGAAAATATAAATTCAAGTTTCTATCTTTGGAAAAAAACAAAAAATTTCAAACGTTTCAAAATTCATGTTTTAATTTTTTCAAATTTAAAACAAACTGTTATAAAATTTTATTTTCATTAAAATTGAAATTTTTAAATTTTTAGTCAAAAAACACAAATTTAAATTTGTAGTTTTAGAAAAAAAAACAAAAAATTTGAAATCTTTCATCCAAATTTTAAAATTTTCCTTTTTTTTTCAGATGAGCTTGCCAATATGCAAATTTTGCCAAAAAATGAAATTCTTAAATTTCCAAATAAAAAATACAAATTAAAATTTGTATCTATGAAGAAAATCAAAAAATTTGAATTTTTTCGATCGAATTAAATTTTAAAATTTCCGTTTTTACAGATTTAATTTGCAAATTTCCAATTTCCAATTTGAAAAATACAAATTTTCAAAACTAAATTTAAAAATTTTCCAGATTAATTTTAAAATTTTAAATTAACTAAACGCCAAAAAATTCAATTTTATATTGTAAATATAATGGATAAAATATAAAAAAATTGATTAATAAACCAATTAAAAAAATTAACATATATAAATTAAATAAAGCGTTCAATCAAATTGAAAAAAATTATTATTTTTATTTTCATTTTCTGTACAAAAGGTGGCGGCCAATTTTTGAGTCAAATCCAATAGTCCGCTTTCGTCCACGGTTATTATACACCAAATGTGATCTATAAAAATGCAAAATTTGAAAAATTAAAAAAATTTAATTAAAATTCAAATTAAAAAACTTTTTATTTTAAAATTTTTATAAAAAACATTTTTAAACTTTTTTTTAAAAAACCTCCTAAATTTGATTTTTGAACTTCAAAAATTTTTTTTTACAATTTTTTTAAAATTTTTTTTTGCAATATTTTTCTTTAAAAAACCTCTTAATTTGTTCGGAAATATTTTAAACTTCTGCAAATTTTTACACTTTTACAAAAAAATTTTACTTTTTTTACTTTTTACACTTTTCCCAAACTTTTCTCTATAACTTTTTTAAAAACCTTTTTTGAAGTTTTCCTAAAAAAACACGTTTTCGATATTTTTTTTGAAAAATCCAATTTTTCAACCTTTTTTTACATTTTTGAAAAATAAAAATTTCGAGAGTTTTCTCGAAAAATGTCTATTTGAAAAAATTTTTTTTTGAAAAATCCTTTTTTTAACTTTTTATAAAAATTCTAATTTTTGATTTTTAAAATTCTAAATTTTACATTCTTAAAATGCCAATTGAACTTTTTGCAAAAGTTTTCTTAAAAAACATCACTTTTAAAACTTTTTTTAAAAAAAACCTTTTTCAAACTTTTAAAAAAGCCTCATAAAAAATGGGGAGTAAAAAACCTTTTTTGACCTTTTTTTGAAAAAACTCATTTTTTTAACTTTGAAAAAAGATTTTTTTTTCTATTTTTTTAAAAAAATCTGTATTTTTCAATCAAAAAAGCATATTTTTCTACTTTTTATTGAAAATTTTCTTGAAAAACTTAATTTTTTCCGTTTAAAAAATACATTTATAAAATTTTTCAAAAATAATTTTGTTTCCAAACTTTCTAAAAACACATTTTTATAAAACTTTTGTGAAAATTTTTTTTTTAATCTTGAAAAACCTCATTTTTGAATTTCTTTCATAAAAAAACTTTTTTTTTTGACTTTTGAATTTTTTTTTCAAATTTTTTCTTAAAAATCAATTTTTTTAAAGATTATAAAATTTTTCAATTTCAATTTTTTTTTGTACTGAAAAATCTTTTTTTCGACATTTAAAGCAACTTTTTTGAAATTTTTTCTCAAAATTGTTTTCTCGAATAACATCATTTTTGAGCATTCTTGAAAAAAACTAATTTTTTGGCAAAAAAACTAGCTTTTCTCCAAAAAGTTCATTTTTTCAAAATTTTTTGAACTTTTTTAAAACTTTTGAACTTTTAATTTTTTCGAGGTTTTTTAAACTTTTTCTAAAGTTTCCTTTTAAATTCGGAAAAAAATTTTTCACATCAAGAAAAACTTGATTTTTAATCATAAAATAATCAAAAATCTAGATTTAATTCTAAAATTTAAATTTTTCGATATAGTAGATAAAAAATTAGATTTTTAATGATTACAAATGATCAAAATTTAAATTTAATTGTAAAATTTACATTTTTGAATATTCTATCAAATCAAAAAGCCAATTTTTTGTCGTAAAATCATCAGAAATAATAAAATTCCAAATTTTGAAAAAATTCAAATTTTGAAAAAATTAAAATTTTGAAAAAATTCAAATTTTAAAATTTAAATTCACCTCCAAAAGGTACTTCTTGACGGGTCATCAATCGCCACATCGAGTGATAAGTGCCTTTGGTGGCCGGGCTAATCATTTCCACGCTGATATCCGCACAATGATCGCAAGGCACCCTCGGCACGGCTACCTCGTCCGTTGCGCTTTTTATAGCGTCGCCTGAGAATTTTTGGAAAAATTAAAAAAATGTAAAAATTTAAAAAAATTTTAAAATTTTTTATAATTGAATTTGAAAATTTTTGGAATTTTTACAAATTTGAAGCACAAAAAATTACAAATTTTTCTCGAAAAAATTGAAAATTTCAAATTTTCATTCGAAAAATTTGAATTTAAATTTCCATTATCAGCTAAAAAAATTGAAAATTTCAATGAAATTTTCCAATTTAATTTTAAAAATTTTAGCAATTTTTGCACATTTAAAGTTTACCAAATTCCAAATTTTTGTGAAGAAATTTGAATATTTGTAAATTTCATTTAAAAAATCTGAATTTGAATTTCTATTTTCAACCGAAAAAAATTTTTTTTTGGAATTTTTACAAATTTAATGCCTACCTAATTCCAAATTTTTCTCGAAAAAAAAATTTCAAATTTTCATTCGAAAAATTTGAATTTGAATTACCATTATCAGGTAAAAAATTTAAAATTTTATTCAATTTAATTTTAAAATTTTTTTTTTGATTTTTACAAATTTAAAGCCCGCCAAATTAAAAATTTTTGAAGAAAAAGTTCAATTTTTAAATTTTCGTTGGAAGAATCTAAATTTAAATTTCCATTTTCAATCAAAAAATCAAAAATTTCAAATTTTTTCTATTCGAATTTTAAAATTTTTTGGAATTTTACAAATTTAAAAGCCTACCAAATACCAAATTTTTGACCAAAAAAAATGGAAATTTCCATATTTTCATTCGAAAAATTTAAATTTGAATTTCCATTTTCAATCAAAAAATTTCAAATTTTTTCGATTGAATTTGAAAATTTTTGCACAAATTGTCCAACAAAATTTAAATTTTTGCCGAGAAATTGAAATTTTCAAATTTTATTTTTAAACCAACAAAAAATTGAAAACTTCAATTTTTTCCAATTGAATTTTTAAAATTTTTGAAATTTTTACAAATTTAAAACCAAATAAATTACAAATTTTGGTCGAAGAAAAATTCAAATTCTCAAATTTTCATTTGAAAAATTGAATTTCTATTTTTTCCATTATCGACCAAAAAATGAGAAAAAATTCAAATTTCGTTCAATTGAATTTGAAATTTTAGAAATTTTTACAGATTTAAAGTTAAATTAATTAAAAATTTTTGTCAACAAAAGTTGAAATTTAGTAAAATTTACAATTTAAAAATTAGAATTTAAGTTTTGATTTTCGTGGAAAAAATCTAAAAATTTCGAATTTTCTTCAACAGAGCTCGAAAATTTTATAATTTTTAGAAATTTAAAAACTGTCATATTTCGGATTTCCTTCGGAAAAAAAGTTGAAATGTTCAAAATTAAGCATTTAAATGTTGATTTTTTCGGAAAAAATTTGGAATTTTGAAATGAAATTTGAAAATTTTCATCAAAAATGTTTGAACTTTGAATTTGAAAAAATCCTAATTTTATAAGCACTAAAAATAAAATTTCATTTTTCTATAAAATTTTCTTCAAATTTAAAAAACATTTTTCTACATTTTTTTGAACCCAATTTCGATGTGTTTCAGATTCACTATGAAAAGAAAAAAATTGAAAATTTGCAAATTTTGATTTAAATTTAAATTTGAATTTTGAAATTCAATTTGAAAATTTTTAAACAAAATTCGGTATTTTTCTTGATGGAATTTTAAATTTTAAAATTTAAAATTTTTTTTCAATTTGGATTTTTTAAAATTTTAAATTTTTCTTCAAATTTTTCATAAAATATACCGGAACATCGTTTCAAAACGCATCCTTGCGGCCAAATTTGACGCCCCGAATTGCGGACGCGCCAGGTTTTCAGGAATTTGGTGGCCGGCGCCACGTTCTCCCCTTCGCCTATGGTGACGTCGGCCACGAACGACATACCCGGCGTTTCCAACATTTCGCCGCCGTTATAATCGTAAAAACTGCCCAAAGCTGCTTGTAAATTCCTTGAAATTTAAAAAAATTGAAATTTTCATAAAAATTTTTAAAAACAATTTAAAATTCAAAATTTTTCTGAAAAATTTTTTGATATTTTTCCTTTAAAATTTTAGCATTTTCGAAAAAAATTTGGCATCAAAATTTTAATTTTTATAAAAATTTGAAATTTTTCAGCTTTTTTGGTTTAAATTTTGGTATTTTTGAGCAAAATTTTATCGAAAATTTGGCATTAAAATTTCAATTTTTTGCAAAAATTTTCAGTTTTGAGCTTATTTTTCGTCTGGATTTTGGTACTCTTGAAGGAAATTTCCAAAAAAATTGTGTCAGCTTTTAAAAAAAATTGCTATAAAAATTTGAATTTTTGTGAAAGTGTGCAATTTTTAGCTAATTTTCGTCTAAATATTGGCGTTTTTGAACAACATTTTTGGAAAAAATTTGCCATCAAAATTTTAATTTTAGTGAAAATGTGCAATTTTTAGCTAGTTTTCCGTTTAAATATTCGCCTTTTTGAGCCAAATTTCATGTGTTTTGCATAAAATTTTTAATTTATTTGGAATTTTTGAATGAAATTTTGTGAAAAATTTGGAATTTTCGGGCTATTCTTCGTGTAAATTTCGGCATTTTTTCTAAAACTCACCCGTTTTCGTAAAGAATATTACCATAAAAATTTTAATTCTTATAAAAATTTGCAATTTTTCAGTTTTTTTTCGTTTAAATTTTGGTATTTTTGAGCAAAATTTTATCGAAAATTCGGCATCGAAATTTCAATTTTTTGCAAAAATTTTCAGTTTTGAGCTTATTTTCTGTCTGGATTTTGGTACTCTTGAAGGAAATTTCCAAAAAAATTGTGTCAGTTTTTTAAAAAAATTGCTATAAAAATTTGAATTTTTGTAGAAAATTACATTTTTTGGGCTTATTTTTCGTGTAAATTTCGGCATTTTTCAACAAAATTTCCACAAAAATTTTGCTAGTTTTGTAAAAAATTTGTCATCAATTTTGTAAAATTTAGGAACTTTTAGCCTACTTTTCATCTGAATTCTGGCATTTTTGAACAAAATTTCTCAAAATGTAAAAAATTATAATTTTTGTAAAAATGTGCAGTTTTTGGCTTATGGCTTATATCAAGTCTAAATTTTGACATTTTCGAACAAAAATTTAAGAGTTTTTTGAAAAAAGAAACCATAAAAGTTATAATTTTTAAACAAATTTGCAATTTATAAGTATTTTTCGTTCAAATTTTAGCATTTTTGAGCAAAATTTTGTAACAAATTTGACAATGAAATTCAAATTTTTGCAAAAATTTGCAATTTTCAAGCTTTTAAATTTTAATTTTTATAAAAATTTGAATTTTTTGAGCTTTTTTCGTTTAAATTTTGAGCAGAAGTTTGGGACAAATTTGATATGGAAATTCAAATTTTTCATCAAAATTTGCAATTTTTAAGCTTTTTCCGTTTAAATTCTGACATTTTTGAACAAATTTCCCAAAATGTTGTATGTTTTGTAGAAAGGAAAATTTGAATTTCTGAAAAAATATGCAATTTTTGAGCTTATTTTTCGTCTGATTTTGGCATTTTTGAGCAAAATTTTCAAAAAAATTTTCGAACAAATATTGATTTTTATAAAAATTTGCAATTCTTGAACTTATTTTTCGTCTAAACTTTGGCTTTTTTGAGTTATTTTTGTAAAAATGTAAAAATTTTCGCCCTATTTTTCGTATGAATTTAATCATTTTTGATCGAAATTTTCGAAAAATTTACCATAACAATTTTGATTTTTTTGTAAAAATGTTCGATTTTTTGCTTATTTTTCGTCAAAATTCCGACACTTTTGAACAAACTTTTGCAAGTTTTCTAAAAATACTACCATCAAAAGTTTAATTTTTATAAAAATATTCAATTTTTGAGCTTTTTTTGCCTAAATAGAGGCGTTTTTGAACAAAAATTTTCTAAAAAAAATTTTAAACTTTGTAAAAATATGGAATTTTTGAACTTATTTTTCGTCTAAATTTTAGCACTTTTGGAAGAAATTCGCAGAAAAAATTCCCAAATTTTGTGAAAAAATTGCCACAAAAATTTTAATTTCGTAAAAATGTGCAATTTTTAGGCTATTTTTCGTCTAAATTTCGGCATTTCGGAACAAAATTTCGCATCTTTGGTTAAAAATTTGCAATTTTTGAGCTTATTTCGCCTAAATATTGGCGTTTTTTAACAAAAACTTTCGTAACAAATTTGCTATAAAAATTTCAGTTTTTCTGAAAATATGCAATTTTTAGCTAGGTCCTCGTTTAAATTTTAGCATTTTTGAGCAAAATTTCGCATGTTTTGTAAAAAATTTGCAATTTTAGGGTTATTTTTTCTCTACATTTTGAAATTATTGAGCAAAATTTTGTAAAAAAATTTTCCGTCGAAATTTTAATTTTAATAAAAATTTACCATTTTTTACTTTTTTTCGTCTGCATTTTGGCATTTTTAATTAAAATTTTGCGAGTGCTTTTACAATCAAAATTTTAATTTTTGTAAAAACGTTCCAATTTTCGTTAAAATTTTGGCATTTTTGAGCAAAATTTTAATTCTAATAAAAATTTGAAATTTTTCACTTTTTTCGTGTAAATTTTGGCATTTTTAATCAAAATTTTACAGAAGCTTTTCCATCAAGGTTTAAATTTTTGTGAAAATATTTGGAGCTATTTTCGTTTAAATTTTGGCATTTTTGAGCAAGTTTTGTAAAAAATTTGTCATCAAAATTTTAATTAACATAAAAATTTTCAATTTTTAACATTTCTTCGTGTAAATTTTTAATGAAATTTTCGGAAAACGCAGCCAGTTTTGTAAAAAATTTGCGATCAAAATTGAAATTCTATTGAAATGTGCAAATTTCGAGCTTTTTTCCGTCTAAATTTTGACATTTTTGGATCAATATTTGAGAGTTTTGCAAAAAAAATTGGCGCAAAAATTTTAATTTCTATGAAAATATGCATATTTTAGCCTAATTTGGTTAAAGTTTTGGCGTTTTCGAGCGAAATTTCCAAAAAAATTTGTAACTTTACTGGAAACTTTGCCATTCCTTAAAATTTTTGAAAAAAATTTAAGAAAAATTTTTTAATTTTTTTCAAATTAAAAAAAATTTTAAATTTTTCTAAAATTGAAAATTTTTTTTCTTCTAAATTTGAGAATATTTGACCAAAATTTTGCAATTTTTGTGGATAATTCGTCATCAATTTTGTAAAAAATGTGCAATTTTGAGCTATTTTACTGTAAGTTTTGATATTTTTAAGCAAAATTTCAGAAGTTTTTTAAAAAAATTTCCATAAAAATTTCTATTTTTGTAAAAATGCAAAGTTTTTAGCTCATTTGTCGTCCAAATTTTGGCATTTTTGAGCAATTTTCGTAGAAAATTTGTTTTTTTTAGCTTTTTTAATCTGAATTTTGGCATTTTTGAGCAAAAATTTTGCATATTTTGAAAAAAATGCCTTTAAATTTTTAATTTTCATAAAAACTCTCAATTTTTGAAGTTATTTTTCGTCTAAATTTTGACATGTTTGAGAAAAATTTCCAAGTTTTGTACAAAATTTGTGATCAAAATTGAAATATTCCTAGAAATGCGCAATTTTCGAGCTTATTTTTCGCCTAAATTTTACAATTTTCGGACAAAGTTTCAAAAAAATTTGAGTGTTTTGTGACAAATTTGCGGTCGAAATTTCTTACTTTTGTAGAAATGTGCAATTTTTTTTTTCATTTAAATTTTGACATTTTTGAACAAATATTTGTAGGCATTGTAAAAAATTTGCGACCAAAATTTTAATTTTTGTGAAAATATGCATATTTTAGCGTAATTTGGTTAAATTTTGGGGCGTTTTCGAGCAAAATTTCTAAAAAAAAATTTGTAACTTTACCGGGAAATTTGCCATTCCTTAAAAATTTTTGAATTTTCCGAAAAAAAATTCAGGAACAATTGTTAAATTTTTTTCAGATTTTTTCGAAAAAATTTTGAAATTTAAATTTTTCTAAAAATTTGAAGATTTTTTTTTAAATTAGAGAATATTATATCGAAATTTTGCAATTTTTGTGGAAAATTCGTCATAAATTTAATAAAAATGTGTAATTTTTGAGCTTTTTTTAGACTGATTTTTGAGCAACATTTTCGAAAATTTTTTGTAAAAATTTTCCATGATAATTTTATATTTTGTAAAAATGTGCAGTTTTTAGCTTATTTCTCGTCTAAATTTCGAATTTTCTCAAGCCATTTAAAAAAAAAAGTTCTAATTATTGTAAAAATGTGCAATTTTTAGCCTACTTTTCGTCTAAATTTCGACATTTTTGAAGAAAAATTATTACAATCGAAATTTTAATTTAAAAAAATTTTTTACATTTTTTGAGCTTTTTCCGTGTGAATTTTGGCATTTTTGTGCAAAATTTAGCAGAAACTTTTTGATCGAAATTTTTGTTTCTGTAAAAACCTGCAATCTTTAGCTTATTTTTCGTCTAAATTTTGGTATTTTGGAACAAAATTTTCAAAAATTCAACAAAATGTTGTAATAAGTTTTCCACCAAAATTAAAATTTTTGTGAAAATGTACAATTTTAAGTATACTAAAATTTAGGAAATTCTAAATTTAGAAATATTTGATCAAAATTTTCCAATTTTTTCTTAAGAAATTTGTCGTCAGTTTTCTATAAATGAGCAATTTTTAGCTTATTTTTCGTTTGAATTTTGAAATTTTTGACCAAATGTTGCATGGTTTGTAAAAAATTTTCCATCAAAAATTAGACTTTTGATTAAATGTGCACGTTTTTTGGGGTTTTTTAATCCAAGTTTTGGCATTTTTGAACAAAATTCTGTAAGTTTTGTAAAAAATTGTCCGTCAAAATTTTTTATTTCTGTAAAAATGTGCATTTTCGAAGCCTACTTTTTCGTCTAAATTTTGGTATTTTTGAACAAAATTTGCAAAAATTTAGCACGTTTTCTGAAAAATTTACGATCAAAATTCAAATTAGTTTAAAAATATGCAATTTCGAATTTATTTCTCGTCTAAATTTTAGCATTTTCAGACGAAATTTTTAAAATTTTTGATAAGTTTATGAACAAATTTTCTTATTTTTGGGAAAATGTGCGATTTTCGGTTTATTTTTCGTCTAAATTTTGAAATTTTTGAACAAAATTTCTAAAAATTGTTGCAAAAATTTGTCATCGAATTTGAAATTTTTTCAAAATTAGCAATTTTTAAATTATTTTTCGTTTAAATTTTAGCATTTCTGTGCGAAATTCCCCCACATTTTTGAGAGTTTTGTGAAAAAATTTGCCAATAAAATTTTAATTTTTATGAAAATTTGCAATGTTTCAGCCTATTTTCGTCTAAACTTTGACATTTTTGAGCAAAATTCTACATCGAAATATTAATTTTAGTGAAAATGTGCAATTTTTAGCCCATTTTTCGTCTGAATTTTGGCGTTTTAATTTAGTGAAAATATGCAATTTTCGGCTTATTTTTCGTTTGAATTTTGGAGTTTTTGGCCAAATTTTGAATTTTTCGTGAAAAATTATTGATCAAAATTTTAATTTTTCTAAAAAATGTGCATCTCTTAGCTTATATCTCTTCTACATTTTGGCATTTTCCACCAAAACTTTGTAAGAAATTTTCCATAAAAAATTTTGATTTTTAAAAAATTTTGCAATTTTTGAGCTTATTTTTCGTCTAAATTTTGGCATTTTCGAGCGAAATTTTCAAAAAAAAAATTGCAATTTTTGTGAAAAATTTGCCATCAAAATTGAAATTTTGTTTAAAACGTGCAGTTTTTAGTTCATTTTCCGTCTAAATTTCGACATTTTTGTCCAAAATTTCCGAAAATTTGTCCTAAAAATTGGCCTAATTTCGTTTAAATTTTTGCATTTTGGAGCGAAATTTGCAGAAAATTTTGTAAATTTTGACCAAAATTTGCCATTGCTTGATTTTTTTTTGAAAAATGTAAAAAAAAATTTTTTTTAATTTGAAAAAAAATTTCTTTTCAATTTTTTAAAAAAATTTTTACCAATTATTCATATCTAAAAAAAATACGCAAGTTTGTTTGTCGAATTTTTCGTCGTCGGCGGCGGCGTTTTTTTCTAAAATTCCGTCGGCGGCGTTGTTGTCGGCGTTCAAAACTTGACGAAAATCGTTGATCAACGTATCGCGATCGCGCGTACCTATACGACTAAATTGTCGAGCTAATTTGCCGTCGACGTCGCCGTCCTCGTCGTTTAAATTTCGAACGTTATCGTCGACGTCCATTTTTTTTAAAACTGGAAAAGGAAAAAAAGACAAAAATCGACGTTTTTTGGGATTTTTTATGGGAAAATTTGTTCGAAAATGTTTTTTTTTTTGAAAAAAACCGGAGAAATATACCAATTTTTCGCGTTTTATTGAAAATTTTGCAAATTTCCTATGCAAAAAATCACTTTTGAAAGTCAAATTTTGAAGCATTTTAAGAATTTTAAAATTCGAAAATTCCGGCGCTGGGTGAAAACCTAAAAACTGCTGAGAATATTATTTAAAATCTATCGGCGGCAGCCATAATTTTTTGGAAATGTACTTTTCTGAAAAAAAACACAGAAAAAATTCTACACGTGCTTATCAAATGTGGAAAAAAAATCTGCGACGAACGAAAAATGAACGGAATTTGGGAAAAAACGTCCGAATTTTTGAACGTGACTTCTACAGTAAACTGATCATAGTGACTTACTTTTTGTTTCAAGGTAACACGTGATTGTATTTCACTAAAATTGCCAAAACGAGAGAAAATAGGATTCGCATGAATTCATCATCGTTTGGACGTATGATCAAATGATTATTTATGTCTGTATCCGCGTCTCAAAAATTGAATGACGAACAAGTTTCTATCGAACAAAAATTTCGGAAAACTCAGCTGATATTTACTGTAGTAAAAAATCGATAATAATTCTTCCCGAGTCAAAAAAAAAGGGCGACGCCGTTTTTCCCTCAAAATGCGTATAAATTTGCGACTTTGGGGAAAAAATTTCGCCCATGATTTTCATTGTGGGAAAAAATTTTTGGAGTTCAATACCGGATAATAAAATGGTCGTTAATGTTTTTAATAAACGCCGCGCCGTTGTTACAAAATCTAGTTTAAAAATGCAATTAATCGTTCAAAATTTCTATTATAATTGTATTTTTTTAATTTTTGTCGAAAATCAAAATTTTTTCAATCTTTAATCTATTCCAAAATTTTTTAATTTTTGCATAAAAAGGCCATTCCAAAAGCTTATCTAGGCCGTAATTTCGAGCTTTTCTTGGTAAAAAAAATTGAATTTTTCCAAGAAATTTATCAAAACTTTTGCATTTTTGCTTTAGAAAATTCCAATTTTTCGCACCGTCGAATTTTCTATAGCGACGCTTTTTTATTGGCCTTTTTCTACTCCAAATGTGTGGTTTTTTGTGTTTTTTGGAGGAGCGGAGAAATTTGTTAATTTTTTGCCCTTTTTTCTAGAAAAATTGGACGTTTCCCAAAAAAATTTGAATATTTTGATGAAAAATTTCTCACGAAATTTTGCTCAAAAATGCCAAATATAAGACGAAAAAAAGATCGAAAATTTGAAAATTTTTAGAAAAATTACAATTTTGATGGCGAATTTGCGAGATTCGGCTAAAAAAACCTAAAATTTTGACGGAAAAAGTTAAAAACATAAAACTAGCGCATTTTTTAAAAAGGTTGAAATTTTGACGCCAATTATTCACATAACTAGTTGAATTTTTTGCAAATTTTTCTTTTCTCCAAAATTTTCAAAACCTTAGGCGAAAAATTAGCTAGAAAATGGCGTATTTTCGCAAAACGAGCACAATTTTTCAAAAATCTTGCTTAAAAATGCCGAAATTTAGACGAAAAATAAGTTTAAAATCGTAAATTTTCGTCAAAATCAAAATTTTGATGACAAAAATTTCAAAATGTAGACGAAAAAATGCTAAAAGTGGCACAGTTTTACATAATCTGAAAATCTTTTACAGAAATTTGGATCAAAAATTTTTAATTGTTGAACCAAAAAATTCTGTAAATTACTCATTTTTACAAAAAAATTAAAAAATTACACAACAAATTTTTTTATAAAACATGCGAAATTTTCTTTAAAGACGATTAAATTTAGACAAAAAAAGCTCAAAACAGCCCATTATCACAAAAACTGAAATTTTTTCAAATAAAATTTTCGAGAATTTTGTTCAATGATGTCAACATTTAGATGGAATTAAAGGAAAAATTGAATATTTTTTACCAAATTTAAGAGTTTTGATAGCAAATTTATTACAAAATTTTGGTTAGAAATGCCAAAATTTACACGAAAAAGCCTAGAAGCTGTACATTTTTAGAAAAATATAAATTTTGATGGAATTTTTTTTGCAAAATTTGAATAAATAAAAGCTAAAAATTGAACTTTTCTACGAAAATTAAAACTTTTATGACCAATTTTTTACAAAATTTCGCTCAAAAACGCTAAAATTTAGTGGAAAAAAGCTAAAAAATTACGAAATTCTTATAAAAATTAAAAATTTTGATGGAAATTTTTTTACAAAAAGTATGAGGCGCTAAAAATTAGTCCTTTTCAGAAAAACTAAAATGCACATTTTTAGAAAAACCTAAATTTTGATGGAAAAAATTGAAAATCTTGTTCGAAAAATGAGAAAATTTACTAGGAAAACAAGCCGAAAATTGCAGATTTTTACAAAAGTTTAAATTTTGATGGCAAATTTTTCACAAAAGCTGCAAAATTTTAATCAAAAGATCAAAACTTTGACGAAAAATAAGCTAAAAATTGCACATTTTTACAAAAACTAAATTTTTGACGGTGAACTTTTTTATAAAACTTACAAAGTTTTGCTCGAGAATATCAACATTTAATAGAAAAATAAACTAAAAGTTGGTCATTAAAAAAAAAATTAAAATTTTGATGGAAAATTTTTCTCAAAATTTTGCCTTAAAATGTCCAACTTTAAACGAAAAATAGGCAAAAATTGCACATTTATACAAAAATTAAAATTTTATGCCAAATTTTGTACAAAACTAGGAATTTTTGAAAAAAATGAAAATTGGCCGTTTTTACAAAAATCAATATAATTTGCCCAGAAATGCCAAAATTTACAAGAAAGAAGGTAAAAAGTGGTCATTTTTACAAAATTAAAATTTTTATACCAAATTTTCTCACGAAACTTGTAAAATTTTGCTCAAAGATTTTAAAATTTAGACGACAAAATTGCAAAGAATTGAACGTTTTTTACAAAAATTAAATCTTTTACGGAAAAATTTTTACGAGAATTGGCTCAAAAATTCCAAAATTTGGACGAAAACTTGACTAAAAATTTCACAAAATTTGCAAAAAATGTTGAAATTTTTGCTCAAAAATGTCAAAAATTTGGTGAAAAAAAGTTAAAAAATTGCACATTTTTACAAAAATTTAAAGTTAAATGGAAAATTTTTTACAAACCTAGCAAAATTTTTCAAAATCTCACACAAAAATATCAAAATTTAGAAGAAAAAAATAATCTAAAAAGTGCCCATTCTCACAAAAATTAAATTTTGGATAGAAATTTTTTTACAAAATTTTATTGAAGCATGTCAAAATTTAGACGGAAACAGCTGAAAAATGCACATTTTTACCAAAATTAAAATTTAGTTTGAAATTTTTTTTTTAATTTCGATCAAAAATGTCAAAATTTAGACGTATATTTTGTATTTTTTAGCAAATATAGTTTGGAAAATTGAATTAATATTTAAAAAATAATTAATTAAATTTTTTTAATTTTTCCAATAATTAAAATTTTAAAATTTTTGATATATATGTATATATATACATATTTATGTAAATTGAAATTTTTTTGAAAAAAATCATTTTTTCTTTAGAAAATTCGAAATTTTCCCGCCGTCGAATTTCCCTCATTATTTTTCGTTAATTAATTAATTAATTAATTAATTATGGCCAGTTTAGTAACGTGCAAAGTTCACCCGGTCGTTTTGTTGTCGATCGTCGACGCTTACGAACGTCGCGACGCCAAAGAAGGATCGAATAAAAAAGTTATCGGCGCTTTATTGGGTAAATTAAAAAAAAATTAGAATTTTAAATTTTTCTAAATTTGAGCATTTTTCAAAATTTGAATATTCTGCAAAATTTTAAGTTTTTTCAAAAATTTAAATTTTGAGATTTCAAGTTTTCAAAATTTTTAATCTTTGAAATGTCAAGATTTTTCAAAATGTTTAAAATTCTTCAAAATTTGCACATTTTTCAACATTTTCAATTCAAACTTTGTAATTTTCAAAATGTTAATATTTTCCAAATTAAAAATTTCAAATTTTCAATATGTAAACATTTTTTCGAAATTTGAAGCTTTCGAAATTGGAACATTTGTTCAAAATTTTAAAATTTTAGAAATTTAAACTTTTTTCAAAATGTAACCATTTTTCAAAATTTGAAAATTTTCATAATTCAAACATGTTTTCATAATTTGTAATTTTCAAAATGTAAACATTTTTCAAAAATTGAGATTTTTTTCAAAATTTGAAAATTTTCAAAATTTTAAATTTTAAGTTTTCAGAATTTGAACATTTTTCAAACTTTGTAATTTTCAAAATGTTAATATTTTCCAAATTTAAAAATTTCAACCAAGTGTGAAAAATTTTTCAAAATTTTAAAATTTTAGAAATTTAAACCTTTTTTCAAAATGTTGAATTTTCTAAATGTAACCATTTTTCAAAATTTGAAAATTTTTCATAATTCAAACATGTTTTCAGGATTTTGAATTTTCAAAATGTAAACATTTTTCAAAATTTTAAAATTTTAAAAATTGAAATTTTTTTTCAAAACTTGAAAATTTTCAAAATTCAAACATTTTTCAGAATTTAAATGTAAGGATTTTTCAAAATTTGAAAATTTTAGAAATTTAAAACTTTTTTCAAAATGTTGGATTTTCAAAATGTAACCATTTTTCAAAATATGAAAATTTTCATAATTCAAACATGTTTTCATAATTTGTAATGTTCAAAATGTAAACATTTTTCAGAATTTGAAAATTCTAAAAATTGAAATTTTTTTTCAAAATTTGAAAATTTTCAAAATTCAAACATTTTTCAGAATTTAAATGTAAGCATTTTTCAAAATTTAAAATTTTAAGTTTTCAGAATTTGAACATTTTTCAAACTTTGTAATTTTCAAAATGTTAATATTTTCCAAACTTAAAAATTTCAAATTTTCGAAGTGTAAACATTTTTTCAAAATCTGAAAATTTTAGAAATTTAAAACTTTTTTCAAAATGTTGAAATTTCTAAATGTAACCATTTTTTAAAATTTGAAAATTTTCATAATTTAAAATTTTAAGTTTTCAGAATTTGAACATTTTTCAAACTTTGTAATTTTCAAAATGTTAATATTTTCCAAACTTAAAAAATTTCAAATTTTCGAAGTGTAAACATTTTTTCAAAATTTTAAAATTTTAGAAATTTAAACTTTTTTCAAAATGTTGAAATTTCTAAATGTAACCATTTTTCAAAATTTGAAAATTTTCATAATTCAAACATGTTTTCAGAATTTTGAATTTTCAAAATGTAAACATTTTTCAAAATTTGAAAATTTTAAAAATTGAATTTTTTTTTCAAAATTTAAAATTTTAAGTTTTCAGAATTTGAACATTTTTTCAAACTTTGTAATTTTCAAAATGTTAATATTTTCCAAACTTGAAAATTTCAAATTTTCGAAGTGTAAACATTTTTTCAAAATTTTAGAAATTTAAACCTTTTTCAAAATGTTGAATTTTCAAAATGTAACCATTTTTCAAAATTTGAAAATTTTCATAATTCAAACGTGTTTTCAGAATTTTGAATTTTCAAAATGTAAACATTTTTCTCAAAATTTGAAAATTTTAAAAATTGAATTTTTTTTTCAAAATTTAAAATTTTAAGTTTTCAGAATTTGAACATTTTTCAAACTTTGTAATTTTCAAAATGTTAATATTTTCCAAACTTAAAAATTTCAAATTTTCGAAGTGTAAACATTTTTTCAAATTTAAAAATTTTTAGAAATTTAAAACTTTTTTTCAAAATGTTGAATTTTCTAAATGTAACCATTTTTTCAAAATTTGAAAAATTTTCATAATTCAAACATGTTTTCAGAATTTTGAATTTTCAAAATGTAAACATTTTTCAAAATTTGAAAATTTTAAAAATTGAATTTTTTTTTCAAAATTTAAAATTTTTAAGTTTTCAGAATTTGAACATTTTTCAAACTTTGTAATTTTCAAAATGTTAATATTTTCCAAACTTGAAAATTTCAAATTTTCGAAGTGTAAACATTTTTTCAAAATTTTAGAAATTTAAAACCTTTTTCAAAATGTTGAATTTTCAAAATGTAACCATTTTTCAAAATTTGAAAATTTTCATAATTCAAACATGTTTTCATAATTTGTAATTTTCAAAATGCAAACATTTTTCAAAATTTGAAAATTTTCAAATTTTAAAATTTTAAGTTTTCAGAATTTGAACATTTTTCAAACTTTGTAATTTTCAAAATGTTAATATTTTCTAAACTTAAAAATTTCAAATTTCCGAAGTGTAAACATTTTTTCAAAATTTTAAAATTTTAGAAAATTTAAACCTTTTTTCAAAATGTTGAATTTTCTAAATGTAACCATTTTTCAAAATTTGAAAATTTTCATAATTCAAACATGTTTTCATAATTTGTAATTTTCAAGATGTAAACATTTTTCAAAATTTGAAAATTTTAAAAATTGAATTTTTTTTCAAAATTTAAAATTTTAAGTTTTCAGAATTTGAACATTTTTCAAACTTTGTAATTTTCAAAATGTTTATATTTTCCAAATTTAAAAATTTCAAATTTTCAAAATGTAAACATTTTTTCGAAATTTGAAGCTTCCGAAATTGGAACATTTGTTCAAAATTTTAAAATTTTAGAAATTTAAACTTTTTTCAAAATAATGAATTTTCAAAATGTAACCATTTTTCAAAATTTGAAAATTTTCATAATTCAAACATGTTTTTCATAATTTGTAATTTTCAAAATGCAAACATTTTTCAAAATTTGAAAATTTTAGAAATTTAAACCTTTTTCAAAATGTTGAATTTTCAAAATGTAACCATTTTTCAAAATTTGAAAATTTTCAAAATTCAAAGATGTTTTCAGAATTTTGAATTTTCAAAATGTAAACATTTTTCAAAATTTGAAAATTTTAAAAATTGAATTTTTTTTCAAACTTTAAAATTTTAAGTTTTCAGAATTTGAACATTCTTCAAACTTTGTAATTTTCAAAATGTTAATATTTTCCAAACTTGAAAATTTGAAATTTTCGAAGTGTAAACATTTTTTCAAAATTTTAGAAATTTAAACCTTTTTCAAAATGTTGAATTTTCAAAATGTAACCATTTTTCAAAATTTGAAAATTTTCATAATTCAAACGTGTTTTCAGAATTTTGAATTTTCAAAATGTAAACATTTTTCAAAATTTGAAAATTTTAAAAATTGAATTTTTTTTCAAAATTTAAAATTTTAAGTTTTCAGAATTTGAACATTTTTCAAACTTTGTAATTTTCAAAATGTTAATATTTTCCAAACTTAAAAATTTCAAATTTTCGAAGTGTAAACATCTTTTCAAAATTTTAAAATTTTAGAAATTTAAACTTTTTTCAAAATGTTGAATTTTCTAAATGTAACCATTTTTCAAAATTTGAAAATTTTCATAATTCAAACGTGTTTTCAGAATTTTGAATTTGTAAACATTTTTCAAAATTTGAAAATTTTAAAAATTAATTTTTTTTTCAAAATTTGAAAATTTTAAAAATTTGAAATTTTAAGTTTTCAGAATTTGAACATTTTTCAAACTTTGTAATTTTCAAAATGTTAATATTTTCCAAATTTAAAAATTTCAACAAAGTGTGAAAAATTTTTCAAAATTTTAAAATTTTAGAAATTTAAACCTTTTTTCAAAATGTTGAATTTTTTAAATGTAACCATTTTTCAGAATTTGAAAATTTTCATAATTCAAACATGTTTTTCAGAATTTTGAATTTTCAAAATGTAAACATTTTTCAAAATTTGAAAATTTTAAAAATTGAATTTTTTCTCAAAATTTGAAACATTTTTTCAAATTTTGAAAATATTCACAATTTTAAATGTTTAAAATTTAATAATTCAATTTATTAAATTTTCAATTAGGTAATTACGAGTACTCTGCGTTGATACCACTGCTTAATCTGATAGAGTGTGT
>CAWUHX010000350.1:139334-301512 GCA_963922205.1 Romanomermis culicivorax
GGAAAAAATTTCGCCCATGATTTTCAATGTGGAAAAAAATTTTTGGAGTTCAACAGCGGATAATAAATTGGTCGTAATTTTTTTAATAAACGCCGCGCCGTTGTTACAAAATCTAGTTTAAAAATGCAAAATTAATCGTTTAAAATTTCTATTAATTGTATTTTTTTAATTTTTGTCGAAAATTAAAATTTTTTCAATCTTTAATCTATTCCAAAATTTTTTAATTTTTGCATAAAAAGGCCATTCCAAAAGCTTATCTAGGCCGTAATTTCGAGCTTTTCTTGGTAAAAAAAATTGAATTTTTTCAAGAAATTTATCAAAAGTTTTGCATTTTTGCTTTAGAAAATTCCAATTTTTCGCACCGTCGAATTTTCTATAGCGACGCTTTTTATTGGCCTTTTTCTACTCCAAATGTGTGGTTTTTTGTGTTTTTTGGAGGAGCGGAGAAATTTGTTAATTTTTTGCCCTTTTTTCTAGAAAAATTGGACGTTTCCCAAAAAAATTTGAATATTTTGATGAAAAATTTCTCACGAAATTTTGCTCAAAAATGCCAAATATAAGACGAAAAAAAGATCGAAAATTTGAAAATTTTTAGAAAAATTACAATTTTGATGGCGAATTTGCGAGATTCGGCTAAAAAAACCTAAAATTTTGACGGAAAAAGTTAAAAACATAAAACTAGCGCATTTTTTAAAAAGGTTGAAATTTTGACGCCAATTATTCACATAACTAGTTGAATTTTTTGCAAATTTTTCTTTTCTCCAAAATTTTTAAAAACCTTAGGCGAAAAATTAGCTAGAAAATCGCGTATTTTCGCAAAACGAGCACAATTTTTCAAAAATCTTGCTTAAAAATGCCGAAATTTAGACGAAAAATAAGTTTAAAATCGTAAATTTTCGTCAAAATCAAAATTTTGATGACAAAAATTTCAAAATGTAGACGAAAAAATGCTAAATATTGGCACAGTTTTACATAATCTGAAAATCTTTTACAGAAATTTGGATCAAAAATTTTTAATTGTTGAACCAAAAAATTCTGTAAATTACTCATTTTTACAAAAAAATTAAAAAATTACACAACAAATTTTTTTATAAAACATGCGAAATTTTCTTTAAAGACGATTAAATTTAGACAAAAAAAGCTCAAAACAGCCCATTATCACAAAAACTGAAATTTTTTCAAATAAAATTTTCGAGAATTTTGTTCAATGATGTCAACATTTAGATGGAATTAAAGGAAAAATTGAATATTTTTTACCAAATTTAAGAGTTTTGATAGCAAATTTATTACAAAATTTTGGTTAGAAATGCCAAAATTTACACGAAAAAGCCTAGAAGCTGTACATTTTTAGAAAAATATAAATTTTGATGGAATTTTTTTGCAAAATTTGAATAAATAAAAGCTAAAAATTGAACTTTTCTACGAAAATTAAAACTTTTATGACCAATTTTTTACAAAATTTCGCTCAAAAACGCTAAAATTTAGTGGAAAAAAGCTAAAAAATTACGAAATTCTTATAAAAATTAAAATTTTGATGGAAATTTTTTTACAAAAAGTATGAGGCGCTAAAAATTAGTCCTTTTCAGAAAAACTAAAATGCACATTTTTACAAAAACCTAAATTTTGATGGAAAAATTGAAAATCTTGTTCGAAAATGAGAAAATTTACTCGGAAAACAAGCCGAAAATTGCAGATTTTTACAAAAGTTTAAATTTTGATGGCAAATTTTTCACAAAAGCTGCAAAATTTTAATCAAAAGATCAAAACTTTGACGAAAAATAAGCTAGAAATTGCACATTTTTACAAAATCTAAAATTTTTTATTAACTTGAAGTTTTGCTCGAGAATATCAACATTTAATAGAAAAATAAACTAAAAGTTGGTCATTTTTAAAAAAATTAAAATTTTGATGGAAAATTTTTCTCAAAATTTTGCCTTAAAATGTCCAACTTTAAACGAAAAATAGGCAAAAATTGCACATTTATACAAAAATTAAAATTTTATGCCAAATTTTGTACAAAACTAGGAATTTTTGAAAAAAATGAAAATTAGCCGTTTTTACATAAATCAATAAAGTTTGCCCAAAAATGCCAAAATTTACAAGAAAGAAGGTAAAAATTGGTCATTTTTACAAAAATTAAAATTTTTATAGCAAATTTTCTCACGAAACTTGTAAAATTTTGCTCAAAGATTTTAAAATTTAGACGACAAAATTGCAAAGAATTGAACGTTTTTACAAAAATTAAATTTTTTACGGAAAAATGTTTACGAGAATTGGCTCAAAAATTCCAAAATTTGGACGAAAACTTGACTAAAAATTTCACAAAATTTGCAAAAAATGTTGAAATTTTTGCTCAAGAATGTCAAAAATTCGGTGAAAAAAAAGCTAAAAATTGCACATTTTTACAAAAATTTAAAGTTAGATGGGAAATTTTTTACAAACCTAGCAAAATTTTTCAAAATCTCACACAAAAATATCAAAATTTAGAGGAGAAAAATAATCTAAAAAGTGCCCATTCTTACAAAAATTAAATTTTGGGTAGAAATTTTTTTACAAAATTTTATTGAAGAATGTCAAAATTTAGACGGAAACAGCTGAAAAATGCACATTTTTACCAAAATTAAAATTTAGTTTGAAATTTTTTTTTTAATTTCGATCAAAAATGTCAAAATTTAGACGTATATTTTGTATTTTTTATCAAATGTAGTTTAAAAAATTTAATTAATATTTAAAAAATAATTAATTAAATTTTTTTAATTTTTCCAATAATTAAAATTTTAAAATTTTTGATATATATGTATATATACATATTTATGTAAATTGAAATTTTTTGAAAAAAATCATTTTTTCTTTAGAAAATTCGAAATTTTCCCGCCGTCGAATTTCCCTCATTATTTTTCGTTAATTAATTAATTAATTAATTAATTATGGCCAGTTTAGTAACGTGCAAAGTTCACCCGGTCGTTTTGTTGTCGATCGTCGACGCTTACGAACGTCGCGACGCCAAAGAAGGATCGAATAAAAAAGTTATCGGCGCTTTATTGGGTAAATTAAAAAAAAATTAGAATTTTAAATTTTTCTAAATTTGAGCATTTTTCAAAATTTGAATATTCTGCAAAATTTTAAGTTTTAAAAAATTTAAATTTTGAGATTTCAAGTTTTCAAAATTTTTAATTTTTGAAATGTCAAGATTTTTCGAAATTTTTAAAATTCTTCGAAATTTGCACATTTTTCAACATTTTCAATTCAAACTTTGTAATTTTCAAAATGTTAATATTTTCCAAATTTAAAAATTTCAAATTTTCAATATGTAAACATTTTTTCGAAATTTGAAGCTTTCGAAATTGGAACATTTGTTCAAAATTTTAAAATTTTAGAAATTTAAACTTTTTTCAAAATGTAACCATTTTTCAAAATTTGAAAATTTTCATAATTCAAACATGTTTTCATAATTTGTAATTTTCAAAATGCAAACATTTTTCAAAATTTGAAAATTTTAAAAATTGAAATTTTTTCTTAAAATTTGAAATTTTTCAAAATTCAAACTTTTTTTCGGAATTCAAATGTAAGCATTTTCTAAAATTTAAAATTTTAAGTTTTCAGAATTTGAACATTTTTCAAACTTTGTAATTTTCAAAATGTTAATATTTTCCAAACTTAAAAATTTCAAATTTTCGAAGTGTAAACATTTTTTCAAAATTTAAAAATTTTAGAAATTTAAACCTTTTTTCAAAATGTTGAATTTTCTAAATGTAACCATTTTTCAAAATTTGAAAATTTTCATAATTCAAACATGTTTTCAGGATTTTGAATTTTCAAAATGTAAACATTTTTCAAAATTTTAAAATTTTAAAAATTGAAATTTTTTTTCAAAACTTGAAAATTTTCAAAATTCAAACATTTTTCAGAATTTAAATGTAAGGATTTTTCAAAATTTGAAAATTTTAGAAATTTAAAACTTTTTTCAAAATGTTGGATTTTCAAAATGTAACCATTTTTCAAAATATGAAAATTTTCATAATTCAAACATGTTTTCATAATTTGTAATGTTCAAAATGTAAACATTTTTCAGAATTTGAAAATTCTAAAAATTGAAATTTTTTTCAAAATTTGAAAATTTTCAAAATTCAAACATTTTTCAGAATTTAAATGTAAGCATTTTTCAAAATTTAAAATTTTAAGTTTTCAGAATTTGAACATTTTTCAAACTTTGTAATTTTCAAAATGTTAATATTTTCCAAACTTAAAAATTTCAAATTTTCGAAGTGTAAACATTTTTTCAAAATCTGAAAATTTTAGAAATTTAAAACTTTTTTCAAAATGTTGAAATTTCTAAATGTAACCATTTTTTAAAATTTGAAAATTTTCATAATTTAAAATTTTAAGTTTTCAGAATTTGAACATTTTTCAAACTTTGTAATTTTCAAAATGTTAATATTTTCCAAACTTAAAAATTTCAAATTTTCGAAGTGTAAACATTTTTTCAAAATTTTAAAATTTTAGAAATTTAAACTTTTTTCAAAATGTTGAAATTTCTAAATGTAACCATTTTTCAAAATTTGAAAATTTTCATAATTCAAACATGTTTTCATAATTTGTAATGTTCAAAATGTAAACATTTTTCAAAATTTGAAAATTTTAAAAATTGAATTTTTTTTCAAAATTTGAAAATTTTCAAAATTCAAACATTTTTCAGAATTTAAATGTAAGCATTTTTCAAAATTTAAAATTTTAAGTTTTCAGAATTTGAACATTTTTCAAACTTTGTAATTTTCAAAATGTTAATATTTTCCAAACTTTAAAAATTTCAACCAAGTGTGAAAAATTTTTCAAAATTTTAAAATTTTAGAAATTTAAACCTTTTTCAAAATGTTGAATTTTCAAAATGTAACCATTTTTCAAAATTTGAAAATTTTCATAATTCAAACATGTTTTCAGAATTTTGAATTTTCAAAATGTAAACATTTTTCAAAATTTGAAAATTTTAAAAATTGAATTTTTTTTTCAAAACTTGAAAATTTTCAAAATTCAAACATTTTTCAGAATTTAAATGTAAGGATTTTTCAAAATTTGAAAATTTTAGAAATTTAAAACTTTTTTCAAAATGTTGAATTTTCTAAATGTAACCATTTTTCAAAATTTGAAAATTTTCATAATTCAAACATGTTTTCATAATTTGTAATGTTCAAAATGTAAACATTTTTCAAAATTTGAAAATTCTAAAAATTGAAATTTTTTTTCAAAATTTGAAAATTTTCAAAATTCAAACATTTTTCAGAATTTAAATGTAAGCATTTTTCAAAATTTAAAATTTTAAGTTTTCAGAATTTGAACATTTTTCAAACTTTGTAATTTTCAAAATGTTAATATTTTCCAAACTTAAAAATTTCAAATTTTCGAAGTGTAAACATTTTTTCAAAATCTGAAAATTTTAGAAATTTAAAACTTTTTTCAAAATGTTGAAATTTCTAAATGTAACCATTTTTCAAAATTTGAAAATTTTCATAATTTAAAATTTTAAGTTTTCAGAATTTGAACATTTTTCAAACTTTGTAATTTTCAAAATGTTAATATTTTCCAAACTTAAAAATTTCAAATTTTCGAAGTGTAAACATTTTTTCAAAATTTTAAAATTTTAGAAATTTAAACTTTTTTCAAAATGTTGAAATTTCTAAATGTAACCATTTTTCAAAATTTGAAAATTTTCATAATTCAAACATGTTTTCATAATTTGTAATGTTCAAAATGCAAACATTTTTCAAAATTTGAAAATTTTAAAAATTGAAATTTTTTTCAAAATTTGAAAATTTTCAAAATTCAAACATTTTTCAGAATTTAAATGTAAGCATTTTTCAAAATTTAAAATTTTAAGTTTTCAGAATTTGAACATTTTTCAAACTTTGTAATTTTCAAAATTTGAAAATTTTCATAATTCAAACATGTTTTCATAATTTGTAATTTTCAAAATGCAAACATTTTTCAAAATTTGAAAATTTTAGAAATTTAAAACTTTTTTCAAAATGTTGAATTTTCAAAATGTAACCATTTTTCAAAATTTGAAAATTTTCATAATTCAAACATGTTTTCAGAATTTTGAATTTTCAAAATGTAAACATTTTTCAAAATTTGAAAATTTTAAAAATTGAATTTTTTTTTCAAAATTTAAAATTTTAAGTTTTCAGAATTTGAACATTCTTCAAACTTTGTAATTTTCAAAATGTTAATATTTTCCAAACTTGAAAATTTCAAATTTTCGAAGTGTAAACATTTTTTCAAAATTTTAGAAATTTAAACCTTTTTCAAAATGTTGAATTTTCAAAATGTAACCATTTTTCAAAATTTGAAAATTTTCATAATTCAAACGTGTTTTCAGAATTTTGAATTTTCAAAATGTAAACATTTTTCAAAATTTGAAAATTTTAAAAATTGAATTTTTTTTCAAAATTTAAAATTTTAAGTTTTCAGAATTTGAACATTTTTCAAACTTTGTAATTTTCAAAATGTTAATATTTTCCAAACTTAAAAATTTCAAATTTTCGAAGTGTAAACATTTTTTCAAAATTTTAAAATTTTAGAAATTTAAAACTTTTTTCAAAATGTTGAATTTTCTAAATGTAACCATTTTTCAAAATTTGAAAATTTTCATAATTCAAACGTGTTTTCAGAATTTTGAATTTGTAAACATTTTTCAAAATTTGAAAATTTTAAAAATTGAAATTTTTTTCAAAATTTGAAAATTTTCAAAATTCAAACATTTTTCAGAATTTAAATGTAAGCATTTTTCAAAATTTAAAATTTTAAGTTTTCAGAATTTGAACATTTTTCAAACTTTGTAATTTTCAAAATGTTAATATTTTCCAAATTTAAAAATTTCAAATTTTCGAAGTGTAAACATTTTTTCAAAATTTTAAAATTTTAGAAATTTAAACCTTTTTTCAAAATGTTGAATTTTTTAAATGTAACCATTTTTCAGAATTTGAAAATTTTCATAATTCAAACATGTTTTCAGAATTTTGAATTTTCAAAATGTAAACATTTTTCAAAATTTGAAAATTTTAAAAATTGAATTTTTTCTCAAAATTTGAAACATTTTTTCAAATTTTGAAAATATTCACAATTTTAAATGTTTAAAATTTAATAATTCAATTTATTAAATTTTCAATTAGGTAATTACGAGAAAGGCGTGGTCGAAGTTACCAACGCTTTTACCGTTCCGCATTGCGAATTAAACGACGACGTAAGAAAAAAATTTTTTCTCTTTTTTTGAAACATAATTTTGACGGGTTGTAAAATGAACCCGTCAAAATTATGTTTCAAAAAAAGTATATTTTTGTTTTTTTTCCAGGCTAGAATGTCATTTACGCATTTTAAAGACGTTTACGAATTAAATAAAGCGGCTAATCCGTTAGAAATTTGCGTCGGATCGTGAGTTTTTTTTTTGAAAAATTTGTATTTAAATTTTGAATTTTATAAAAATATGCAGTTTTTTAGTTTTTTTCGTATAAATCATCTAAATTTTCAAAAATTTAGCATTTTTGTAAAAAAAATTTGTCATCAAAATTTTAATTTTTATGAAAATGTGCAATTTTCAGCATATTTTTCCTCTGAATTTTTGCATTTTTGAACAAAATTTTGCAAATTTTGTCAAAAATTTGCCATCAAAATTTTAATTTTTGTGGAAATGTGCAATTTTCAGCATATTTTTCCTCTGAATTTTTGCATTTTTGAACAACATTTTGCAAGTTTTGTAAAAAATTTGCCATCAGGGCTTCAATTTTTATCAAAATGTCCAAGTTTTTTACACTTTTTCGTAAAAACTTTTGGAATTTTGGAGCAAAAGTTTGCAAAAAACTTTCCATTGAAATTTAAATTTTTATAAAAATTTGTAGCTTTTTTTAACAAAATTGTTGTAGGTTTTGACGAAAATTTATCATCAAAATTTTAATTTTTGTGAAAATGAACAATTTTTAGCATTTTCTTCATTTTGAAATTTTTTTATCGAAATTTTACAAATTTTTCGAAAAAAATGAACAATTTTTAGCATTTTCTACATTTTGAAATTTTTTATCGAAATTTTACAAATTTTTCGAAAAAATGAACAATTTTTAGCATTTTCTACATTTTGAAATTTTTTATCGAAATTTTGCTAATTTTGCGGAAAATTTCTACAAAATTTCAGTTTTTGTCAAAATTTGCAATTTTTAGCTGATTTTTCGTTCAAATGTTGGCATTTTTCAGCCGAATATTCAAAAAACAAATTTTTTCGAGGATAATCTGTCAAATTTTTAATTTTCGTAAAAATGTGCAATTTTCGATCATTTTTTCGAAATTTTAGCATTTTTGAGCAAAAATTTTAAAGTTTTCTAAAAAATTTCCTATAAAAATCGATTTTCGACCTTATTTTTCGTCAAAATTTTTGGCATTTTTACATCAAAATTTTGGCATTTTTTCATCAAAATTGTGCAAATTTTGTAAAAAAAATTTCCATAAAAATTTTAATCTGTGTAAAAATGTGCAGTTTACAAGCTTATTTTTCGTTTAAATTTCGAATTTTTGAACGAAATTTCCAAAAAAAAATTGCTAGTTTTGTAAAAAAATTGCCATAAAAATTTCAACTTTTGTAAAACTTTGCAATTTTAGGGTCAATTTTTCTCTACATTTTGGAATTTTTAAACAAAATTTTGTAGAAAATTTTCGCATCAAAACTTCAATTTTTGTAAAAATTTGCAATTTTAGACTATTTTTCGTCTGAATTTTGGCACTTTTGGTTGGGCAAAATTCCCAAAAACTTTTGTAGAAAATTAATCATTAAAATTTAAAATCGAAATTTTTTCCAAAATATGCAATTTTCAGCATATTTTTCGTCTAAATTTTGGCATTTTTGAGCAAGTTTTGTAAAAATTTTGTCATCAAATTTCCAATTTTTTTCGACAATTTGCAATTTTTGAGCTTTTTCCGTTCACATTTTGGAATTTTTGAGCAAAATTCCAAAAAAAAATTGCTTTAAAAATTTTAATTTCTGTAGAAATGTGCATTTTATAGCTTATTTTTCCTCTAATTTTGGAATTTTTCAGCCTTTCTTCGTGGAAATTTTGTAAGAAATTGCCGTTAAATTTTATTTTTTTTGTGAGAATCTAAAATTTCTAGTCAATTTTTCGTCTAAATTTCGGAATTTTTCATCAAAATTTTAAAAAAAATTGCCATCAAAAATTTAATTTTTGTAATTTTTAGCTTGTTTTTCGCCTAAATTTTTAGATTTTTGATCAAAATTCCAAATTTCTGCACAAATTTGCAATTTTCAGCTTATTTTTCCTCTAAGTTTGGAATTTTTCAGCCTTTCTACGTGGCAATTTTGTAAGAAATTGCCATTAAATTTTTAATTTTTGTAAGAATATGCAATTTTAGCCAATTTTTTTGTCTAAATTCGGGATTTTTCCACCAAAATTTTTTCAAAAAATTGCCATCAAAATTTTAAATTTTGTAGTTTTTGGCTTATTTTTCGCCTAAATTTTTACATTTTTGATGAAAATTTTTCATTAAAATTTCAAATTTCTGGACAAATTTGCAATTTTCAGCTTATTTTTTCTCTAATTCTGGAATTTTTGAGCCTTTCTACGTGGCAATTTTGTAAGAAATTGCCATTAAATTTTTAATTTTTGTAAGAATATGCAATTTTAGCCAATTTTTCGTCTAAATTCGGGATTTTTCCACCAAAATTTTTTCAAAAAATTGCCATCAAAATTTTAAATTTTGTAGTTTTTGGCTTATTTTTCGCCTAAATTTTTACATTTTTGATGAAAATTTTTCATTAAAATTTCAAATTTCTGGACAAATTTGCAATTTTCAGCTTATTTTTTCTCTAATTCTGGAATTTTTGAGCCTTTCTACGTGGCAATTTTGTGAGAAATTGCCATTAAATTTTATATTTTTGTGAGAATCTAAAATTTCTAGTCAATTTTTCGTCTAAATTTCGGAATTTTTATCCACCAACATTTTTTCAAAAAATTGCCATCAAAAATTTAATTTTTGTAATTTTTAGCTTGTTTTTCGCCTATTTTTGATCAAAATATTTCATTAAAATTTCAAATTTCTGCACAAATTTGCAATTTTCAGCTTATTTTTCGTCTAATTTTGGAATTTTTCAGCTTTTCCACCTGGCCATTTTGTAAGAAATTGCCATTAAATTTTATATTTTTGTGAGAATCTATAATTTTTAGTCAATTTTTCGTCTAAATTCGGGATTTTTTCAGCCCTTCTACTGGCCATTTCGTGAGAAATTGCCATTAAATTTTAAATTTTTGTAAGAATTTGCAATTTTGGCCAATTTTTCGTCTAAATTCGGGATTTTTTCACCAAAATTTTTCCAAAAAATTGTCATCGAAATTTTAATTTTTGTAATTTTTGGCTTATTTCTCGCCTAAATTTTTACATTCTTGATCAAAATTTTTTCATTAAAATTTCAAATTTCGGCACAAATTTGAAATTTTCAGCTTATTTTTCCTCTAATTTTGGATTTTTCAGCTTTTCCACTTGGCCATCTATTGACGGAACGAGCCTAAATTACCACGATTTTTTCCAACAAAACGCCAATAAACAATGCTCGGACGTCGTCCATTTGATCGTCGACGCCGACGTTGCGTCCAAAGGCGTCGACGCCCGAGGCGATTTTACCTTGGACAAAAATCGCATGGGTATCAAAGCTTACGTTGTGTAAGCACAAAATTTCTTACTTTATTTTACCGATTTTTGCCATTTTGCCAAGAAATGAAAAAATTTTTTTAAAAATCGCATTTTTACCGAAAAATCGCATTCTTGATTTTAAAAAACCGCATTTTTGATAAGAGTTGATTTTTTATTGAAAAAAATTGCATTTTTGTTTTAAAAAAATGCATTTCGATCAGAAGAGTCGAATTTTAAATCGAAAAATGGCCTTCAGATCCAAAAAATCGCATTTTCAATTGAAAAATTTGGATTTTGATCGAAAAAATCGCATTTTCAATTGAAAAATTTGGATTTTGATCGAAAAAATTGCATCTTGACCGGAAAAATCGAATTTTTGATCAAAAAATCGCATTTTAAATGAAAAAATTTGAATTTTTTACCGAAAAAATGTTTCTTTGCATCAAAATGCGATTTTTCTAATCATAAGTACGATTTTCGATCAAAATGCGGATTTTGGAATCAAAAATTTCAATTAAAAAAATGTGATTTATTGATCGAAAAATACATTTTTCAACCAAAATGCGCTTTTTCCATCAAAACTGTGATTTTTTAATCAAAAATGCATTTTTTCTTATCAAAATGGAAAATTCTGTTTTTGTGATCAAAAATACGCTTTTTATAGTGAAAATGCGATTTTTCGGATCAAAAGTGTGATCAAAAATAAGATATTATTATATCAATACGATTTTTCTCATGAGAATTCGATTTTTTCGATTAAAAATGTAATTTTTGGACCAAAAAAACGATTTTATTGCCTGTAATGAAATTTTTCCGATCAAACATGCGATTATTTGATCAGAAATGCGATTTTAATTATGAAAATTCGATTTTTTCCATCAAAAATGCGACTTTCTTGATCAAAAAACCTGTTTTTCTGATAAGAATGTAATCTTTTTGATCAAAAATGCGATTTTTTTCAGTCGAAGATCCGATTTTTCTTGAAATCAAAATTTTGATTTTCCTGATCGAAAATGCGGTTTTTTGATTAAAAATGCCGTATTTCCTATGAAAAATGTGATTTTTTAAAGTTAAAAGTCCATTCTTTTAAAATTATAAATAGCATTTTTTCCATAAAAATTGTGATTTCTGAATCAAAAGTTGGATTTTTTCGATCAAAAATGGGATTTTTTAAATCAAAAAAAAAGATTTTTCCGATTAAAAATGTGATATTTTTTATTAAAAATGCGATTTTCTGACCAAAAATGTGATTTTTCTAGTCAAAATGCAATTTTTTCGAATTAAAAACGCCATTTTAAAAAAATGTAAATGCGATATTTTACTATGAAAAATGCGATTTTTATATTTAAAAAACGATTTTCCTGATCAAAAATGCAATTTTCTTTATCAAAAACATGACTTTTTCTCGAAAATTTATATTTTTAGGTCAAAAATTCCATTTTTTGACCCTTTTTTTATTTGTTTTTCAGAAAAAAAGTCGCATTTCCCGAAACGGAGAAGGAAAAAATGAGCAAAAAATTGACGAATGGCGTCGATTTAGAGAAAAAAGATCGATCTTTATGCGCCATTTTCGTCCCAATCGATGTGGAAATTGTGGCCTACGAACCGGAAAAAGTTGCTCGTAAGTCCGAAAAATTGAGAGTCTTTTAAAATTACAATTATAATTAAAATTTAAATTTTAAAAATTAATTTTTTTTCATTTAAATTTTTTTATAAAGTTTTCGAAATTTATACATTTATCAAGGGGAAAATCTAATTTTTGTGTTATTTTTTCAAAAAAAATCGCACTTTTTTATAATAAAATTTTAGGTTTACATGTTTTTTGGAGAAAAAAAAAATTATTTCAAAATTAGCATATTTTCTATGTTGATTTTTGCAAGAAAAATTAGCATTATGCCAATTTTTCAGAAAAAAAAATTTGCGCATATTTTTAAAAATTTGCATATTTTTTGCGTTGATTTCTGCAAAAAATTTATATATTTCGTAAAATTTGCATGTTGATTTTCGAAAAAATTGCATATTTTGTAAAAATTTGCACATTTTCTAGGTTAATTTTTGGAAAAAATTTGCACATATTGCAAAATTTGCGTATTTTATATGCTAATTTTCCGGAAAAAATTACATTTTTTCGTAAAATTATAGATTTTTTCTTTGAAAAAAGGTCAATTTTACCATTCGAAAAAAATAACAATTTTACATCCCAAATTGTTGAATACTACAAAATTTGATAATTTGTATGCTAATTTTGCAGAACAAATTTCAATTTTTGTGTAAAATTAGCTTTTTGGGGGAAAAAAGTCAATTTTAGCATCTAGAAAACAAATTTTACGTCTTAAACTGTTGAATACTACAAAATTTGCATGTTTCTCATGCTAATTTTCAAAAGAAAATAAGATTTTCGCGAAAAATTGGCATTTTGTTGTGAAAAAAGATCAATTTCACCATTTGAATACCAATTTTTGAAATTTCGATTCTAGAATTCTGCAAAATTTGCATATTTTCTATGGTAATTTTTTTGAAAAAAAATCACATTTTCTGCTAGAAAACGGTCGAATTTCACTATTAAATACGGATTTTTAAATTTTCACCTGTAGAATTCTACAAAATTTGCATATTTTCAATGCTAATTTTAAAAAATTGCATTTTTGTGTGAAATTAACATTTGTTTAATCGAAAAAGCCTAATTTTACCATTCAGAAAACAAATTTGACATTCTCAACTGCGAAATTCTACAAAATTTGCTTATTTTGTATATGATTTTCCAAAAAAATCTACATTTTTTTGTGAAATTACCATTTTTCTGTGAAATAAGCTGAATTTTACTATTGAAAAAAAACAAATTTACATTTTTACGTATACAATTCTACAAAATTTGCATATTTTCAATGCTAATTTTAAAAAATTGCATTTTTGTGTGAAATTAGCATTTGTTCAATCGGAAAAAAACAAATTTTACCATTTAGAAAACAAACTTGACATTTTAAACTGTAAAATTCTACAAAATTTGCTTATTTTGTATGTGATTTCCCAAAAAAATCTACATTTTTTGTGAAATAAGCTGAATTTTACTATTGAAAAAAAAACAAATTTACATTTTCAAGCATACAATTCTACAAAATTTCCATATTTTCCATGATAATTTTCCTTTAAAAATTCATTTTTTTGTAAAATTATAATTTTCCTGCGAAAAAAGGTCAATTTTTCTATTGAATAAAAAACAAATTTTACATTTTCAACTAAAAAATTTTACAAAATTTGCATATTTTACGTGCTAATTTTCCAAAAAATATTTGCATTTTTGTGTAAAATTAGTTTTTTTGCACTAAAAAAGGCAAATTTTATTATTAAAAAGAATTTTTAAATTTTTTACAGTACAATAATACAAAATTTGCAAATTTTAAATAATTTTAAAAAAAAATTTACATTTTTCTGTAAAATTAGCATTTTACAGCGAAAAAAGGTCAATTTCATCATTAAATACCGATTTTTGAATTTTCAATTGTAGAATTCTAAAAAATTTGCATATTTTCAATGCTAATTTGAAAGAATTGCATTTTTGTGTAAAATTAACATTTTTCAATCAAAAAAAGCAAATTTTACCATTTAGAAAACAAATTGACATTTTGAACTATAGGATTTTGCAAAATTTGCATATTTTCTATGCTAATTTTCAAGAAAAATTTATATTTTTCAGTAAAATTGGCATTTTTCCGCGGAAAAAGGTCAATTTTTTCCGAAATTCGCATGTAAATTGCTGATTTTTCGATTAAAAAAATTCATTTTTCATTAATTAATTAATTTTAATTAATTAATTAAGTTTCGCTAATTACCCCGTCGCAAGAAAAACAAAAAACGGGCGCCGTCCAAATGACCACCGGTCTAAAAAAATTGGGTCAATCTACCGACCAAATGTTGAATTGGATAGAAAAATTGAAACAATACATCGACGACGTAATAGTAAGTGTCAATTTTGACTAGTTTGATATTCAGGCGTAAAAAATTTTTTTTCCACCGTCTTACTGTAGTCGAAAAAAAAATCCGGCGACGTTAATGTGGGTCGAAAATTGAACGATTTGGTCAACAATGCCACGCAATTACAACCGGGACAATTCGATAATATGTTAAATACGGGCATGAAAGTGAAAAATTCAAAATTTTTAAAAATTTGCATTTTCAAAATTTCGTATTTTTAAATTTCAAATTTTTTGATTTTAAAATTTCTTATTCTCCATTTTCTCTCCTCATTTTTTGTATTTTTATATTTTTCTAAATTTTATTCTATTTTTTTATTTTATTCAATTTTTCCAATTTTGTTTTACTAATTTTTTTTTAAATTTTTTTCTTCAATTTATTCAATTTTATTTCAATTGAATTTTCAATTTTTTTATTCACTTTATTTCTTTTTTAATTTTTATTTGATTTCTTCTCATTCATTTTTAATCAATTTTTTTAAATTTTCATTTAATTAATTTTTTGCCCTCAATTTTTATTTTTCAGTTTTTTCAGTTTTAGTTTTCAGTTTTCAGTTATTCAGTTTTTCAATTCTTTTTTCCTTCTATTTATTCTATTTTTTTATTTTTTTCCAAGTAAAATTTCTATTTTACTCTTTTTCAATTTTTATTCAATTTCTCCTCAGTTGTTTTTTCAAATTATTTTTATTCTTTCTATTTTTTATTTTTTCCAATTTTTCTTGTTTTATTCAATTTATTTCTTTTTTATTTTTTTCCAATTTTAATTCAATTTCTTCTGATTTTTTTCTATTTATTTTTATTCTACATTCCTTTTTCTTTTCATTCTTTCATTTTTATTAATTCTATTCGATTTTTCAATTTTTTTCTTTAGTTTTTTCAATTTTTTTTCATTTTATTTATTGAATTTTTGACTCTCATTTAGTTTTTCAATTTTTCTTCTCTTTCATTTATTCAATTTTTATTTTATTTTCCAATTGAATTTTCAATTTTTTTGTTTTTTATTTTTTTATTTGTATTTTTTTTATTGGAATTTTTTTATTCAATTTTCCAATTTTCTATTTAATTCAATTTTTTGGTTTATCCAATTTTTTAATTTTTTCTATTCTATTTATTTGTTTTTTTTATTTTTATTTATTTTAATTTTTTCTATTCCATTTATTGGTTTTTTATTTTTATTTATTTTATTTTATTCTATTTTTTCTTTTTTTTCAATTTTTGTTCAATTTCTTCGTTTTTTCCAATTTCTTTTTGTTTTTTCATTTTTTTATATATTTCATTCAATTTTTTTATTTTATTCAATTTTTTCTTCTATTCACTTTATCAATTTTTTTTGTTTTTTTTTTTTTTTAATTTATATTTTTATCATTATTTTTAAATTTTTGTTCAATTTCTGCTCATTTTTTCATTTTATTCTTATTCTTTCATTTCTCTATATTTTATTCAATTTTTTTTCTTTTATTCAGTTTTCAATTTTTATTCAATTCCTTCCAATTTATTTTTTTTCAATTAATTTTTTTCTTTTAATTTTGTACTTATTTCTTCTAATTTTTTTCATCTAATTTTTTCTATTTTTCGATTCAATTTTTAATTTTTTTATCCAAAATATTTTTTTCTATCGCTTTTTTTATTCATTTTTGCCAATTTATTTTTATTCTTTCAGTTTTATTTATTTTTCTTCGAATTTCTTTTTTCATCAATTTTTTTTTATTTTTCAATTTTTATTGACTTTCTTATTTATTTTATTGAATTATCTGCTTCTATTCAATTTTTCAATTTTTTTCTTTTGTTCAATATTTACTTTGTTTTTCAATTAAGTTTTAATTTCTTAATTCAATTTGATTCTTTTTTATTTTTATTCTCATTTTTTCAATTTATTTGTTTTTTATTTTTATGCAATTTTTTCCATTTATATTTTAGAATTTTTATTTGTTTTATTAAATTTCTTCTGTTTTTTAATTTTATCAATTTTTTTCATTCAATTTTTAATTTTTTTTCCAATTTTTTTCTCATTTATTTGTTTCCAATTTGTTTTTATTATTTAACTTTTATTTACTCTATTCAATTTTAAAAAATTTTTTCTTTCATCTATTCAATTTTTATTTTATTTTTTAATTTAATTTCATTTTTTATTCAATTTATTATTTTTATTTATTTTATTCAACTTTCTTTTTTAGGATTTCTTGATGATCACCTATTTGGCCGAATTAGCCAAAACCGAACTCAAATTATACGAAAAATTATCGTCAGTTTGATGATACCATAGATTTTATAATTTTTTTGAAACGTTGTTACATCGGTTTGATAAAAAAATAAATTTTTTGCAGAAAAAAAATTGTTTTATTTGGCAATTAAGATGGGGAAACGACCTGTAATTTATCGAATCTTTAATTTTAGACTGTTTTTGCAAGGACTATTAAAATTTAATTAAATTTAAAATATTAAATTAAAATCACCAAAATTGATTATTTTACAATTTTATATTTAGACTCTTGCCTTCTGTTTTAAACTCTAGCTTGTAATATATCGTTGGATAGAGCTTTTCAATCTACGCTCAAATAACTAATTTTTATCTTTTTTCATAGATTTTTGACTGATTTATTCATGTTTAAAGTTTTCATGATCGCAATCTGCATGATCAATGTCGTGATTTTTGTTAAATTGTGATTTTTGTATTTTGCACTCAATAAAACATATATCATTCGAAAGAGCTGATCGAATTATTCTTAATAATCTTTCCCCCATCATTCTAGTTTAATTTTTGACCAATTTAGAGAATATAAAAAGTATCAAAAAATCATCGTAATCCAAATTTGAGGATTTTACAATTTTATAGTTAAATTTTTTTTTTCATTTTTAACCCTAGCATGTAATATATCGTTGGATAGAGCTTTTTAATCTACGCTCAAATAACTAATTTTTATCTTTTCTCATTGATTTTTGATTGATTTATTCATGTTTAAAGTTTTCATAATCGCAATCTGCACGATCAATGTTGTGATTTTCATTAAATTGTGATTTTTGTATTTGGCACCCAATAAAACATATATCGTTCGAAAGAGCTGATCGAATTATTCTTAATAATCTTTCCCCCATCATTCTACTTTAATTTTTGACCAATTTAGAGAATATAAAAAGTATCAAAAAATCATCGTAATCCAAATTTGAGGATTTTACAATTTCATATTTAGACTCTTCCCTTCTGTTTTAAACTCTAGCATGTAATATATCGTTGGATAGAGTTTTTCAATCCACGCCTAAATAACCAATTTTTATCTTTTTTCATAGATTTTTGACTGATTTATTCATGTTTAAAGTTTTCATGATCGCAATCTGCATGTTCAAATGTCGTGATTTTCATTAAATTGTGATTTTTGTATTTTGCACTCAATAAAACATATATCATTCGGAAGATATGATCGATTTATCCTCAATAAGCTTTCTCCTATCATTCTAGTTGAGTTTTTGACCAATTTAGAGAATATTAAATGTTTCAATGAATCATGGCAGTACAAATTTCATGATTTTACAATTTTCTAGTTAAATTCTTCCCTCAAATTGCTAACCCTAACATGTAATATATGATTTGATAGAGCTTTTCAATCCACGCTCAAATAATCAAGTTATGTCTTTATTTGTCGATTTTCGACTGATAAATTAATGTTCAAAGTTTTCATGATCGCAATCTAAATCTTGGAATATTGTGATTTTTATGAAATGGCCCTTTTTGTGTCTGACACTCAATAAAACGTATACTGTTCGAAAAAGGTAATCAATTTGTTGTTAATAAGCTTTTCCTCATTACTCTAGTTCAATTTTTGACCAATTTAGAGAATATTAAAAGTTCGAAAAAATCATCGCAATCCAAATTTGAGGATTTTACAATTTTGTAGTTAAATTTTTCCCTTCCATTGTTAACCCTAGCATGTAATATATCGTTGGATAGACCTTCTCCATCCGAACTCGAATCATTATATTTCATCATGGTTTATCAATTTTCGATGCCCTAATTGAAGTTCAAAGTTTTGATAATCGCAATCGGAATATTGAAAAGTTTTGATTCACATGAAATTTACACTTTTCCAATCTGAAACTCAGCAAAACATACACTATTGAACAGAGCTGGTCGTTTTATTTTTAATAAGACTTTTCCCATCATTCTAGTTCAATTTTTGACTAATTTAGAGAATATTAAAAGTGTTGAAAAATCATCGCAATCAGAATTTTATGATTTTACACTTCTACAGTTAACTTCTTCGCATCGTTTACTAACCCTGGCATGTAACATATCGTTGGATAGAGCTTTTTGATCCACACTCGAATCACCATATGACATTTTATTTTATCTTTTTTTGATAGAGTAATTGGAGTTTAAAGTTTTCGTCATCGCAGTCCAAATATTAAAATTTTGTGATTTTATGAAATTTGTGTTTTTTGTGTTTTACTCTCAGAGAAATATACACTATTCGACAGATCTGATCGAGTCAATGATGATGCACTTTTTCTCATTATTCTAGAACAATTTTTGACCAATTTATGGAATATTAAAAGTTCCAAAAAATCATTGCAATATTAATTTAATTATTTTACACTTTTATATTTGATTTCTTCCCTCCTATCGTCAACCCTTACATGTAATATATCGTTGGATAGAGCTTTTGGATTTACATCCGAATCATTAAATCTTATCCTGTTCAATCAACTTTTGATGAAAAAATTAGCATTTGAAGTTTTTATCATTGCTATCCATTTATCGAAAAATCATTATTTTCACAAAATTGATGTTTTTTAAATGTGTCACTCAAAAAAAAATATGCCATTCGATAAGACTCATTAATTTGTTCTCGATAGACTTTTTATTATCGTTCTGGTTCACTTTTTGACTAATTTAGAGAATTTTCTAAGTACAAAGAATGATCAGAATCAAAAATTTATGATTTTACAATTTTGTTTTCAGATTCTTGTTTTTCATACTGAACCATAGCATATAATATATCGTTGGATAGAGCTTTTCGATCTACATTCGAATCACTGATTTTTATCGTGATTGATTTAGTTTTGATACAGAAATTTGCATTTGAAGTTTTTATCATCGCAATCTCAGCCTTGAAATGTCAAAATTTTCATATTATAGATTTTTTGACCTATCATTCAGGAAAAAAATATGGCATTCGATAGTACTCGTTAATTTCTTCTTCATAAACTTTATTTTATCATTTTTGTTCAATTTTTGACTACTTTAGAGACTATTTTAACTTGAAAGAATCATCGCAATCAAAATTTCAAAATTTTGCAATTTGTTTTTAGATTCTTGGCTTTTATCCTTAACCCTAGCTTATAATATATCGTTGGATAGAGCTCCTCAATCTACATTCCAAACAGCAAGTTTTATCATCATTGATCGAATTTTGATGGAGTAATTAGCAATCAAAGTTTATATCATCGCAATCTCAGCCTCGAAATGTCAAAATTTTCATATAGATGTTTTTGACCTATCACTCAGAAAACAATATGGCATTCGATAGTACTTGTTAATTTCTTCTTCATAAACTTTATTTAATCATTTTTGTTCAATTTTTGACTACTTTAGAGAATATTTTAACTTGAAAAAATCATCGCAATCAAAATTTCAAAATTTTACAATTTTGTATTTAGATTCTTGACTTTTATTCTGAACCCTTGCTTATAATATATCGTTTGATAGAGCTTTTCAATTCCTATCTGAATCACCAAGTTTTATTATTTTTAAGTAATTTTTGATGGAGAAATCATCTTTTGAAGTTGGTAAAATTGTTATCCAAGTGTGGAAATGTCAAAATTTTCATAGTATAGATTTTCTTGGCCTATCACTCAGAAAAAAATATGGCATTCGATAGTACTCGTTAATTTCTTCTTCATAAACTTTATTTAATCATTTTTGTTCAATTTTTGACTACTTTAGAGAATATTTTGACTTGAAAAAATCATCGCAATCAAAATTTCAAAATTTTACAATTTTGTATTTAGATTCTTGGCTTTTATCCTTAACCCTAGCTTATAATATATCGTTGGATAGAGCTCCTCAATCTACATTCCAAACAGTAAGTTTTATCATCATTGATCGAATTTTGATGGAGTAATTAGCATTCAAAGTTTATATCATCGTAATCTCAGCCTCGAAATGTCAAAATTTTCATATTATAGATTTTTTGACCTATCACTCTGAAAAAATATGGCATTCGATAGTACTCGTTAATTTCTTCTTCATAAACTTTATTCAATCATTTTTGTTCAATTTTTGACTACTTTAGAGAATATTTTAATTTGAAAAAATCATCGCAATCAAAATTTCAAAATTTTACAATTTTGTATTTAGATTCTTGGCTTTTATCCTTAACCCTAGCTTATAATATATCGTTTGATAGAGTTTTTCAATTCCTATCTGAATCACCAAATCTTATCATTTTTGAACATTTTTTGATAGAGAAATTTATGTTCAAAGTTTGTATCATCGCAATCTGAATGTCGCAATTCTCGAAAAATTGACATTTTTTGGCTATAGATTATAAAATTTCAAACTTTTGTTTCTCAGAAGGTTAATTTTCAATCTATAACTCTACTCAAAGTCTGGTTATACAATTGAATCAATGCTTCAAATTAGAACGTCAAATCATAGGAAAGTTTCTTTGGCCGATGATCCTTCGACTAGAATGTCCGCTAAACTGCGGTACAAGTTTGTAAATGATGAATTTCGTCCACCGTTGGCTCGTTCGTAAAATTTTTTCAAAGTTATCCGATCATGGTCATCATTGTTAATTTCTCGTTGAATATCATTCGACGAGGATAAGTTGTCGCTGCTGATGTTCGAGATGGGCCCGGCGACTGGTTCCAGTTGCTCATCATCTTTATGCTTGATAATTGCGTATCGATGTTGAGGTTTCAGTAGCGAGCAATTGTTGATGGCTCTAAAAAAGAAAATTATGTGGAAATGCTTGACGGATGCAGTCTTGAGGGCTAAAGTGTATTGCCTTCAAGAAGCTACCGATAGGGTACCCCAGCCCCCAGGGTTCTTTTTCAGGCACACCGGCCTCGTATATTTGCGCTTATGTTGTTGTGTGTTTCGGCCAATTTTGTCATTTTTTGTCAATATACGCATGAGGCCTGCAAGTACCAAGTGGAGCGAGCAACGTGGACCATCAACAGTCGTCTTACTGTAGCGCACGTCAGTACGCGTGTGTTGGCTCTCTCCATGTGCATTATTCTTGTGTGTTTTTATAACATACGTTCCCCATTAGTTATATGTCCTACTCACCGCCTCCCTGCATGCTCATCTTTGCTTGCTTTCTCCCCAGTGCCTGGGAGTGAATTGTTTATTTTCCTTGATTGTTAGGGGTTATTAGTGTCGGCTTTAAGTACTATTAATTAAGTTAATTGGGTAAGCATGGGTGTGAGAAATACGTACATTAAGGACGAACCCTGGGATCCCAATCCTGCCTGAAACTCAAGGCCCCGACTTATTTTAAAATACAACACTTATGGTACTCACTTATACGCAACCATGGCCTCCAAAGTCGCCTTATCCCGATAAGCCTCGTAGCGAAACAAAGTCCATAAACAAGTGGCGTGCATCAACTTCAATGCTCGACGTAACTCGGTCACTCGCAATGCGTAAATGAACGCATTGCAACACAATTTGACGATGGTCAACGTAAACGTAAAAGTGACCAGCACAAAAAATAGCCACGTATCGGGTGATATGGCAAACGGGCATGTTTCGCAAATGAGGAGATAGATCAGCACGGAAGGCATCCAGCCGAGGATAAAAGTTCCCATCAAAAGGATCATGGTCCAAAATAATTTATTGTTATTCTTTTTGCGTTGATTGACCATCGTCGTCGTATCGCTTTTACTCGGCCGTTTGGTCGACGCGTTAAGTAGAGGATCATTTTTGGTCTTCCTGAAAATGCTATTCGACGCTTAAATACCAGACAACAAGCCCACTTACCTGAGATAAATAACTGTTGCCACATAAATGCCGATCGTAGCGAACATGGGCGAAAAGATCAAAACGCTAATCAAATTACGAAACATGAAACTTTGTTGAACAAATGACAAATTTTCACAATCTCGGGATCGAAAACCTTGATCCGGTATGGAAAAAGTTACCACGAATAGAATAGCAGGCGGTAATAGCCATACGAAACCTACGACGCCAATTTTTACAATTTTCGTATTCCACGCTCGTTGATGTAACGGTAGAACGACACCGGCAAAATGGTTCCCGGCCAATGCTAGAAGATGGAAAACCGAAATGCTAAAACTGCTCAGACGTAGAATTTCCGCCGGTAAAATTAGGCAATTGTGCGGTTGTAGATAATCGTAGATGTCGGGTCGATTGAGCAATAATTGCAGAATGATCAAAAGTCCGCTGAATAGATCAGCGGCGGCTAGACTCAAGCTCAAAAGTAAATTGATGGATAATGGTCGTCGAAGCCAAGCGGAGCTGAAAAATTGACAGAAATGGGGTTTAAGGATACATGGAGTGTGGATGTATACTATATGTTATATGTTATATGTTATATGTTCATAAATACAGTAATCTCTCAAATTGTTTTTGCGTCATTTAACGTAACTTGCGTACATTCTATGACAAATGACGTGTCAAGAGCCTGAAACTCAATATCTTGAGTTTCTTCCAGGAATTTGCTCGCCGGCATGACTTACGTTCGACCATTCAGATGTGACGATCTCTTAAAATTTAATCGTATGTAAGTGATGCAACAAAAAAATCAAATGACGTAGATTAGCATTGTTTTTCCGGGCAGAAACCTCGACCCGCTAACCGAAACCTACGGCATGAATTTCTACTTTCAATATTTGGCTCATTGGCCCGAATTGTTCCAAGCGGCCGAAAGCCCCTCCGGCGAATTGATGGGCTATAGTAAGTTGCCCGGGGGAATGCTACAAACAACGCTACACGTCAAAATTTTTTGCAGTTATGGGCAAAGCCGAAGGACGGGACGAACTATGGCACGGCCACGTTACGGCCGTCACCGTCGCCCCCGAATATCGACGTATAGGATTGGCCGGGGCTTTGATGAAAAATTTGGAAGATGTTTCGGAGAAGTAAGCGATAGCGTCAAATTTCGCCAATATACGCTAAAAATCGAAATCACCCCTCTTTTCTCAGGAAACGATGCTATTTCGTCGACTTATTCGTCCGAATTAGTAACGAAGTAGCGGTCGACATGTACCACAAATTGGGCTACGTGATTTATCGCCGCGTTCTCGACTATTACTCCGGCGATAATAGTGACGAAGACGCTTTCGGTGAATTTTTCTCAATTTTCTAGCCACATTCTCAGGTCACGCAATTTTTTTTGAGCAGATATGCGCAAAGCGTTGTCCAGGGACCTGAACAAAAAGTCCGTGGTGCCGTTGAAAAATCCCGTCCGTCCCGAAGATGTCGAATTTTGAAGTTTTGTCACGTAGAATAAAATTTTAGAATTTTTTGGGCTTTTCGATGCTTAGTTCGCAGTAGAAATCATCTCATTATCTGATTAGTTTGACCTCACGAGGCCTAGTATAGTAGTATAGCTGTGTGCACCCGGCCGCTAACCCCGTCTCTGGATCTGACCATTGAAATTGTCCTAGTTGAAGAAAAATTCTGCCTCATGGTTCTATGTTGGCCCCAGGTATGGAAATGTCATTTGAGTGACCACTGGTCAGTTTGATGACCCTGCACAACTATTATGTCTAAACGGGTTTGGCGCATAGTTACAGTGACTGCAACCATACCCAGAAGTTGTATACGTTGAGAAAAAATTTTGGGCTATAGGTTGAATGCTGGATATCCAATGGTCATTTGAGTGACCAGTGGTCACTTGAATGACACCACAACAACTATCATGTCTGAACAGGTTTGGGGCATGGTTCTTTTGATGGCAACCATACCCTTAAGTTGTCAAAGTTAAGAAAAAATTTTGAGCTATTGCTTAAATGGTGATCCTGGATATCCAATTGTCATTTTAGAGTGACCAGGGGTCACTTGGATGACCCGGCTACAAGTATCATGTCTTAACAGGTTTGACCCATGGTTCCAGTGACTGCAACCATACTCTGTGATTGTCCAAGGTGGAAAAGATTTTGACCTGATGGTTGGATGCCAGCCCCAGAAATGCAATGGTCATTTGGGTGACCAGTGGTCACTTGGATGATCCCTCAATCATAATGTCTCAACAGGTTTAGGGCATTGTTCCAGGGACTGCAACCATACCTGGAAATTGTCCAAGTTGAGAAAAAATTATGAGCTATTGGTTCTACTTTGACCCTGGATATCCAGTGGTCATTTGAGTGACTAGTGATCACTTGGTTGACCCTAGAACAACTGTCATGTGTGAACAGGTTTGGGGCATGGTTCCAGTGACCGCAACCATACATGGTGATTGCCCAGGGTGGAAAAGATTTTGATCTGATGGTTGGGTGCCAGCCCCAGAAATCCAATGGTCATTTGCGTGACCAGTGGTCACTTGGATGACCCCTCAATCATTATTCCTCAACAGGCTTGCCGCATGGTTCCAGTGACCGCAACCATACATGGTGATTGCCCAGGGTGGAAAAGATTTTGATCTGATGGTTGGGTGCCAGCCCCAGAAATCCAATGGTCATTTGCGTGACCAGTGGTCACTTGGATGACCCCTCAATCATTATTCCTCAACAGGCTTGCCGCATGGTTCCAGTGACCGCAACCATACTCAGTGATTGTCCAAGGTGGAAAAGATTTTGACCTGATGGTTGGATGCCAGCCCCAGAAATCCAATGGTCATTTGAGTGACCAGTAGTCATTTAGATGACCCCTCAATCATCATGTCTCAACAGGTTTGGGACAAGGTTCCAGTGAGCGCAACCATACTCCGTGATTGTCCAAGATGGAAAAGATTTTGACCTGATGGTTGGATGCCAGCCCCAGAATTCCAATGGTCATTTGAGTGACCATTGGTCATTTGGATGAGCCCTCAATCATCAGTTCTCAACAGGTTTGGGGCATAGTTCCAGCAGTGACAGGACCCATACCTGCAATTCATTCCTTTGGGGGGAGGGGCTTCAGGTCAGCGGTCACCAGCATGATCGAAAGGATTCAGGATGCATGGCTTCCACTCCCACTTGTTGCCGATTGGTTACAAAGTACACCTAAATCAATGCAAACTGGCTAGAACCTTAAAACTAGAACTCCGATTTCGAGCTAATTGGGGATCTTGCCCATCAGACCGGGAGTCGGCATCGGCCTCAAATAATCATTTTTTGAATTTTTTCTCTAGATTCTATCATGATAAATCGATTTTTCAAAAAAAAAGAAGATCGAAAATTGGAATCAGTCGATGATGATGCCAGCGCCACCGGCGCCGATCACGACTGTTTCCAATGTCGAGCAGTCGGCACGGCCACTACGCTGGGCTTTTCCGCCACATTTTTCTACTTTTCCCGCAACCCGACGTTTAGCAAATTGGCTCAAAAATCCTATCGTTTATGCGGAACAGGTATATGCGGGATTTTTAGCGACTAGTCCAAAAATTATAGCGATTTCTATTTTCAGGTTTCATCTATTTAGCCGCCGCTCGTTGGTTCCTTTTATGGCCATTTAATAATATTTATGCGAAATAATTTTTTTTTGTTAACCCGTCATTTTGATGTTTCAAATTTAGAATAAAAAAAAAAATAAATGGCCTACCTCGTTAATATGTAAGCATCTAATAGAATGGATATTACAGCCAAAATACATAATATTAAACCAATTAAACTGGAAATTTTTTGATAATCAATGAAATCATGTTGCGTAATAATCGACAAATTGTCGAATAATGCCGACATTGATGTTACATTATTAATCATAATGGCAACCTATTAAAAAGATAATATTAAACCAATTAAAAACATAATATTAAACCAATTAAACATGGAATTTTTTGATAATCAATGAAATCATGTTGCGTAATAATCAATGTATTGTCGAATAACGCTGACATCAATGTTATGCTATTTATCATAATAACCTATTAAAAACATAATATTAAACCAATTAAACTAGAAATTTTTTGATAATTAATCAAATCACATCCTTTAATCGAGGAATTGTCGAATAACGCTGACATTGACATTATATTATCAATCATAACAACAACCTATCAAAAACATATATTTGAGAACTGTAGCTGTAGGTACTGTTGTACTTGCTCATCAATGTTTCATAATCAATACACACAAAATCACTGCTTGGAGAAATGGACAAATTGTGGAATAAGGCCGACATCGACCTTATATTATTAATAACAATAACCAGACATGCACTGCAAGAATTTTCCAGTTGGAGGGTCTGTGGACTTCTCATGGTGGGGTGATAAGGGTGGGTGAGCAAAAAAATGTTCCAGAAGCATGCTTTTCATGCGAAATATGCTAAAAAAATATTAAAAAAGCTGTCTTGAATAAAGTTCAGGGAGGGGTGTTTGACAATTTTTTTCAGGCCAGGGAGGGGTGTTTACCTTCCCATGACCCCCCTATGTGCATGTATGATAAGAACAAACTATTGAAAACATATAATTACTGCTCTGGGAAATCGATAAATTGTCGAATAAGGCTGACATCGACCTTATATTATTAATCATAACAACAACCTATCAAAAAAATGTATTCAATTACTGTAGCAGTAGGTACTGTTGTACTTGCTCATCAACATTTCATAGCTGCCGCACATAAAATAACTGCTTGGAGAAATCGACAAATTGTCGAATAAGGCCGACATTGATGTTATATTATTAATCATAACAACAACCTATTAGAAACATACATTTGATTAGTGTAGCAGTAGGTACTATAGTACTTGCTCATCAGTTTTTCATAACTCCCACACATAAAATCACTGCTCAGGGAAATTGATGAATTGTCGAATAAGGCCGACATCGACATTATATTATTGATCATAACAACCAGACATGCACTGCAAGAATTTCTCAGGAGAGAGGATCTGTGGACTTTTCATGGAGGGGTGATGAGGGTAGGTGGGTAAAGAAGTTTTCCAGAAGCTTGCTTTTCATGCGAAATATGCTAAAAAATAGTAAAAAAGCTGTCTTGAATAAAGTTCAGGGAGGGGTGTTTGACAATTTTTTTAGGCCAGGGAGGGGTGTTCAGGGTCTAAAGTAGGAGGGTCGACCCCCCCCCCCCCTATGTGCATGTATGATAACAACAAACTATTAAAAACATACATTTGATTAGTGTAGCAGTAGGTACTATAGTACTTGCTCATCAATTTTTCATAACTTCCACGCATAAAATCACCGCTCCAAGAAAGCATTTCGCAACCTAATTTGCATATTAACAGCCTGCAGTGTAGGTTACGGAACACTTTCTCGAAGCTAAAAGCAATAGGCAATTAGCCGGGGAAACACAAGTTGAAAAAAGAGACTATACTATTATATACACATACAGTAATTTGATCTTCAACGCTGAAATACAAATACTCATTTCGAAACATGGAAAATAAATTTCTTTCACATTTAATTGTCGTATCCGAAAGAGATAATCCGATACCCGAGTAAAAAGAAAGAAAATCTTTAATATTAAAAGTAAATTGGCAATCATCGAAATATAGGCTATTAACGTAAATTTTTCAAAATGATCAAAAATGATTTATATGAAGCATATCAGATTATTATTAAACACAATATGACATATCATTCTAGAACCAATTGAAAAGATAGATAATAATAAAAAATGGTTGTTCATTGCCGCAATATGAATGATGATAATGATTATTTTATAGTCGCATCCCGCGCATTCATTTTGTATTATTCCTGATTTGAAAAAAATATTATCTCCTTGGGGGCAAACCATGGAAAATAAAAAGGGAGATAGAGAGAATGATCTTTATCTACATATATAATATGAAAATGGAATTATTACCATTCTAGTGATAAAGAGAGGAAGTTTTTGGATACGGATTATGTTCGACCATTAAATAAATATTGTGAGACCTGTGTACATGAGATGAAAAAATATATAATAAAAACTATTTTAAAAAATTTTTTGCAAAGTTTAAAATTAAAAATAAAAAATACATATAAAATAAAAATAAATGTATAAAACAAAAATAAATATATAAAATAAAAATGAATATATAAAATTAAAATAAATATAAAGAATAAAAATAAATATATAACATAAAAATGAGTATATAAAGTAAAAATAAATATATAGAATAAAAATAAATATATAAAATAAAAATAAAAATATAAAATAAAAATAAATATATAAAATAAAAATAAATATATAAAATAAAAATGAATATATAAGATAAAAATAAATATATAAAATAAAAATGAATATATAAAATAAAAATAAATATATAAAACTAAAATAAATATATAAAATTAAAATAAACATATAAAATAAAAATAAACATATAAAATAAAAATGAATATATAAAATAAAAATAAATATATAAAACTAAAATAAATATATAAAATTAAAATAAACATATAAAATAAAAATAAACATATAAAATAAAAATAAACATATAAAATAAAAATAAATATATAAAATAAAAATAAATATATAAAACTAAAATAAATATATAAAATTAAAATAAACATATAAAATAAAAATAAACATATAAAATAAAAATAAATATATAAAATAAAAATAAATATATAAAATTAAAATAAACATATGAAATAAAAATAAATATATAAAATTAAAATAAACATATAAAATAAAATAAATGTGTGAAATAAAAATAAATGTATAAAATAAAATTAAATATATAAAATTAAAATAAACATATAAAATAAAAATAAATATACAAAATAAAAATAAATATATAAAATAAAAATGAATATATAAGATAAAAATAAATATATAAAATTAAAATAAATATATAAAATTAAAATAAACATATAAAAAATAAACATTTAAAATAAAAATAAATGTATAAAATTAAAATAAATATATGAAATAAAAATAAATAAATAAAATTAAAATAAACATAAAATAAAAATAAATATATAAAATAAAAATAATTTTATAAAATAAAAATAATTTTATAAAATAAAAATAAAAATATAAAATTAAAATACAATAGAAACATAACACATGTACAAAATATAAATATAATAGAAATATAACACATATACAAAATAAAAATATAAAATATATATTAAAAAAATATTACAAAATAATATATTTAAAATTAAAAAATACTACAAAATAAAATATTCAAAATTGAAAAAGTAAAAAATAAAGATAAATATTACAAAATATATAAAAACGTAAAAAATAAAATAAAACATATTAAAATATTATAAAATGTAATGCTAGAAAATACTTATCAAAATATTTGCAATAAACAAAAAAAATTGAACATAAAAAATAAAGATATTTAAATATTAACAACAAATATCAAAGCAATAAAAATTTTTTAAAAAATAAATATAAAATAAAAACATAAAAAAATTAAATAAAACAAATTTAAATATTAAAAATAAAAAATATGTATTAAAATATTTACAAATGAATATAGAAAAATAGAAATTAAAAAATGAAATAATAGAAATAAATATTCAAACATTGAAAATTTAAAAAATGTAATATGTATAAAATATGTCAAATAAAAACATAAAAAATAAAATAAAACATTAAAAAATTATAGAATAGAAAAATAAAAAATTAAAATTTTCAAAAATATAAAAAATATCGAAATATAAATGAAAATAAAAATATAAATATGAAAAACATCGAAATATAAAAAATATTAAAATATAAAATGTGGATAAAAACATTAAAATAGAATAAAATATTGAAACAAAAACATAAAATATTTAAAGTTAAAAAAATAGAAAAATAAACCTAAATATTGGGAAATATATAAAAAATAAAGAATATAAAAAATATAATGTATAAAAAATTAAAATTTAGAAGAAAATGAAAAAATAGAATAAAAAACAAAACATTAAAAATAAATATTAAAAAAATAAAAAAATAAAAGTTTAAAAAAGAAAAATATAAATATTACAATTGACAATTGAATAAATAATGTAAATTATAAAAAATTGATTTTTTACAGTGTCAAATATTGCAAAATATGTCGTGAAAATGATTTTTCTATATTATCAACTATTAAACAAATATTGTAAATTGTGAAAAATGGATCATTTTTATTATCAAATATTGCAAGTTATGTCATAAAATAATTTTTTTTAAATTATCAACAATTAAATAAATGATGTAAATTTAAAAAATGAATTTTTTAGCGTTATGTCATTAAAATCAATTTTTTATATTATAAACTATTAAATAAGTATCATAAATTGTAAAAAATTGATTTTTTGACCTTATCAAATTTTGCAAAATATGTGATAAAAATGATTTTTTTATATCATCACCTATTAAATAAATATTGTAAATTGTAAAAAATGGATCCGTGAAGATGGTTCTTTTCATTATCAACAGTTAAATAAATATTGTAAATTATAAAAAAATATTTTTTACAGTATCAAATATTACAAAAGATGTAATGGAAATGATTTTTTTATATTATCAACTATTAAATAAATATTGGAAATTATAAAAAATTGATTTTTTCACATTACAAATATTGCAAAATATTTTATGAAAATGATTTTTTGATAATATAAACTATTAAATAAATATTGTAAATTATAAAAAATTGGTTTTTTCCAGTATCAAATATTACAAAAGATGTCATGGAAATGATTTTTTATATTATCAACTATTAAATAAATATTGCAAATTGAAAAAAAAATTGATTTTTTCCAGTATCAAATATTACAAAAGATGTCATGGAAATGATTTTTTTATATTATCAACTATTAAATAATATTGTAAATTGTAGGAATTAATTTTTTCATATTATCAAATATTGCAAAATATGTCGTGGAAATGACTTTTTTTATACTATCAACAATTAATTAATCATCCATAAGATGTGTTTATAGGGTTGCACTAAGAATCTAATCTAAAAGGCACTTACTGATGGTAGATGTAGAATCAACTTTTTTCTGGTCTAAACAGTGGATTAAAATGACGGAATTTGCATTCGAATACCGCTAATTAATTTTACACCTGTTTACATCATCTAAAAATGACTCAAACTCACACTTTTTGATTGATGAACTTGAAACATCTATGAGATCAAAAAATATGTCAAGAAACTTAATCATTAAAAACATATACGTCAATTCGAAAGTTCTTAGATCTCGAGCACATAGTGATGTGGATTTTCATTTTTCTTTGTTACCCGGGAAACTATAATTACGGGAGACCTACAATTAATTATGCGAAAAGAATTATTTCAAATGAGAGAAGACCTACCAATAACCATCATCCTTGAGCCGAATGTCGAGCATCATTTCGGAAATGTTATAAGCATGCGTAGAGTAATTTGCATCATCAATCACGACAAATTTCTAGCTTATCAAACTCAGGGTGATTAAAAAACTGGTTTTTCCATATGCCCAACAAGCCCAATTTATGCTAATAATAAATTAGGTTGAGTAAACAAAAAACAAAAAAAAGCTCCACGGGTGTGTTTTTGCTACAAAAAATATGCATAAAAATCAGCAAAAAAAGTTCAAGGGGTGGTTGTCAATTTTTTTCAGGATAAAGGGGGTGTCCAGGTCCTAGGTAGAACAGTTTACCCCCCCTACTCCTTATGTGCACATATGCCTAAAGCAGGTTTACATGGGAACATTTCAGCCGAAATGCGTGTTGCAACGTGTACACAAATCATACTTGAGGAAGCAAAGCTATTGGCATAATTCACTAATTCTACTTGTAAATCCACTTTTTCTGAAAAGAAAAGTTGGCTCTTTCAAATGGTGCATAAATGATTGAAATTGAATAGGTTACACTTGAGATATATGGCCCCAAAGTTGACTGAAAATTTGCATAATTTTGTACACAGAAATGTTCAATAGGCTATATCTGCAAAACTAGAAATAAAAAAAACACGAAATTTTGTGAATAGGAGCAAAGTTACCTTTAAACTTATATGCCAGGATATGAATGATTCCAGACCATCAATTTCTGAGTTAGGACTACTCAAAGAGGCAGCTATCCTTCCCGCAACAAATTTTTTCACCCTGTTGGAGTGAATCTTAAGGCTCGAAGAAAACACTTCAATGATTGTAAATAAAATAGTTGGAATAAGCGTAAAAAGTTGTATTAGGGGTTAAAATTTGAGCCTGATTGATAAAATATTGTATGAGCAATCACGTGTCAAACTTGAGCTTTTGTCACATCTTCCATGACGTGATGGGTGACCCTAAAAGTTCAGGGCCCCACAACTTAGGAAATATGTAATGAATTGAAGTCAAACTTTGGCATTATTCATTCCACACTTGGGGGAGCATCTGGTAGAAATTTCACGAATTTTTGAGCTGGTGGAGCGGGAGTGGACACATAATGTACGAGACACTGAGGGGCTTCACGTAAAATACCATTGCATCTTAAATATTGACTGAACCAAGTTGAAAATAGACTCGAGATAATTGGTAAATATCCAACTGGAATACTAGCTTAGTTTAATAAGGCTAATTAACACAACATACAATGATAATGTACTGAATAGTACCAAAAATAAATGAATGAACACGCAAAACAACAGGACTTATGTGCTATCACGGAATGTTCTAGAACATTGTAGAATGTACATGAAAGGGATATTGTGGAAGGTTCTAGAACTTTTCAGGAAAATGCAGTACATGATATGCACCTGCACATTATATTACATGATCATACTGTAAGATACGCATCAGACATATAAGGCATGCGTAGTTATACTGGACCTTATAGGGTGTTCACAAAATCTACCCACCAAGAATGGGTGCAGGAAGTATGGTCCTGGCTTTAACCTGCTAAATCCCACATTACTGTACAAATCATGGTAAGGGGTGGGCTAACAAGCTTTTGACATACACGGCAGGCATTTTGGAGAGGGGGTGGTCATGGTTTTCATATAAAATATGCTGAAGAAGCTGTCTTGAAAAAAGTTCAAGTGGGTGTTTGATGGGTCAAGTGGGTGCCCGTGGGTCTCAGGTAGGAGGCTCCACCCCCTACTCCCCTTGTACAAAGTGCGGTGAGAAAGTCTAGTATAGCGGATTATCGCATTTGGATCCATTTACGATAAGTTGATTTGCCTGAAAGTGTATACAAATGCGTGCCATTACAGGTTCAAAATATTTTTGTAATGACAGCAGGTGGCAGGATGGGCTCTTGGAAAAAAATTAGGGGGTGTTTGGCGATTTTTTTCAGCTCAGGGGGTTCCCAGGGTCTCACCTAGGAGGCTTTACCCCCTACCCCTATCTACATGTATGAATAGCTTTACTGTGTGAAATTCCACTTTGATGTGTAAAGTATGGTGAAGATTGTGCTTGAGCAAATAGGTGAGGTGAGAAAATTGAATAAAAAAATTATGAAAAATTTATAAAAGTGTAAACTTTTTGGAAAAAAATTGGGATTTTAAACGTGTAAATTTTTTGGGAAAAAATGTGTAAAATGTAATAAATATGTGACTTTTAAAAAGTACATTAAAGTTTCAAAATTTGAAATGTGAAAAAGACAAATATCTGAAACTATAAAACCTTGAATTTATGCAAAAAGGTGTAAAAAAAATTTGCAAAAACAATTTAAATTGTGTAATAAAATTGTAGAAAAATAACGCAAAATTGAAATTTTATAGAGAAAAGTACAAAACTTAAAACAAGGTTAAATCATAAAAATTTAAATAAAGTTAATAAATTATAAAATGTACTTGTAATTCAATTTTTTACATTTGACAATTTACCCACGTTTTTTTTCTACATTTACTTTTTATAAATTTCGAACTTAAAAATTTTACATATTTTGCTAACATTTACCCCTTTTCCCCTAAAAATTTGGCTTTTACATATTTTTTCTTTTTGAATTTTATAGTTTTTTGCATTTTTTAAATAATTTTACACATTTTTTTGCATTTTAAAGTTTAACTTTTTTTCATTTTCTATTAAATTTGTCCATTTTTCTTTAACTTTTTTTCAGTTTCACACCTTTTTAAATTGTTTTAAATATTGAAATTTGTGTTGATGAGGATTTTTATTGTGGAAGTTAGTTTTGATATTTGAATTGTTTTATCACAATTAAACTGCATTTTAACTGTAAAAATAGAATTTTAACTATTAAATTTTATTGTTAACTGTTGAACTCAGTTTTAACTGTTAACCAGAGTTCTTACTGTTAAAGCTATCAAACAATCTTTTGACTATTAAACTGACCATAAACTGTTAATTTTTGGTTACTAGGAATGGGACAAATCTCGGGTTCCGATTTGGTCTTTTTTCTGGATTCCGATTCTGATTTGGTAGTCTTGCCCTAAATTTTAGACCAAATAGAACAATTTGAAGAAAAAAATTAAAAAAAATCATAAAAATGCCAAAAAATAAAAAAAAATTTGAAAAATTTGAAAAAATTAAAGAAAAACGTGTACAGGGATGAGTGTAAACCCAAAATGTAAGGACAAAATAAAAAACAAAGAACAAAAATGCGGAAGCAAAAAAAAGAGGGAAAACAGCAATAGACAAAAAATACAAGAAAAAAAATAAAGACAGGAAAAGATGAAAATTGAAAATGACAGAAGATGAACACTTGAAGCAGACAAAAATAGAAACAGACAAAATGGAAATGGACCAAAATGGAAATAAATAAAAAAAAAGAAAAAGTGAAAAAAATGGAAATAGATGAAAAATAAGAGAAAAAGTGAGAAAAATGAACAAAAAACAACAACAAAAAAAGAAAAAAAGAAAGGCAATTGTGCCAAAGATATTTGATTTGTTCAATTTTCAAGTGAAGAAGTGTTACACTCCGTGGTTTACAATGTCAACTTTTACACAATAAAGATTTTTGTGGAGAATGGCGTTTTTTTAGGGATGACTTTGAATCCATCAACCTGAGTTTGGCTATTTGGCCTAGAATGACCCTTGTGGTTTACTTGGTAATTAGGCTGTGATTGCGAAAGCTGGAGTCACTGGTCAGCAATAGGGATGGGAAAAATGCTGGATTGGATCTTTTTTCTGGATTCGGATTTGGATACTTCACTGATTGTCCACATTCGGATTCAGATTTGGAAATGGAAAAAATGTTATATTTGATTTTTTGTCGGGGCTTTTCAGAGAGGAGGCGGGAGTAGAATTCCAGAATTCGTCCTTAATGCAGGTATTTCCCACACTTTCCCGAATAAATACTTTATTAATTTAATTAAACCCGGCAATAATTACCCACAGACTAAGGAAAACTGATTCCTTAATCCGTCTCCCAATTAAGTATGAAGAGATAAGGAGAATTCTCGCCAATTTTACCTATCACTAAGAAAATTTTTACTGATACAAATTTTGACAGGCAAGAATATAATCACTCCCTGGTGCTAAGGAGAAAAACACCAAGAGGCTGGGCGCACGGGGAGGCAGGGGAGTACGCAAAACATAACAATTTTATAACAACAATAATAGTGAGAGACGCCAAATGCACCCGTGCAAATATGCACTACAGTAAGACATCTCTCGATGGTCCACATCACTCACTCCACTTTATACCTGCGGGCCTCTTTCAAAATTGGACAAAAAATATGAACGTACAACAAATGGGAGGAAATACACTACAACAAAGCTGGGATGCGAAACTGTAGGTACGAAGAGCATAGAAATAGGCCACATATGGAACCAGGGATTCCTTAGGAACTCAAATGTGAGCTAGCACCCCCTGACCTAGTCAGGATGTATAAAACTTCGAAAAAAGTTAGTACTGGCCTCAATGGTACAGTGGTAGCACTCTAGATTCTCAATCAAATGACCAGGGTTCAATTCCCTCCACCTGTTAATTTTGTAAAAGGAGTTTATTGTTGCTTGAGGAAGCTAGTAGGTTGACTTGGGAAATGTTGCATTATCATAACACTGGAATTGTTCGTTCATTGTTGGATTCGGATTTGGAATCAAATTTGGAAATGCAAAAGGTGGGACCCAAAAATGTAGGTAGTAAGAGCATTGAAATAGGCCACATATAGAACCAAGCATACGATAGAAGGGCAACAGACAGGAACCCAAATTTGAACTAGTACCCCCCCCCCTAGTCACGATATATAGAACTTCCAATCAAGTTACTACTGGCCCCGATAGCCCAGTGGTAGCACTATAGACTCTCAATCAAATGACCAGGGTTCAATTCCCTCCACCTGTTAATTTTATAAAAAGGGAGTTTATTGTCGCCTGAGGAAAGTGGACCGCTGAAATGTCACATTATCATAACAACTGTATTCTTCCTTCATTGTGTGCCTATGGGCACAATAAAAAATGGGAAATCATAATGTAATTTCCTCAATTCAGATTTGGAATCCCGTTGGGAAACTACATAAGACTGGATTCATCAAGATAATCCGCACCGTTATCAAAGTGATTTTGGCGTCTAAAAAAATCCTGCCCACAAACACTCGGGCAAAACTAAAAAACAAAAAAAAATTTGCATAAGTAAGTGAAAAGTTCACATTTTCTAATCCATCATTATTTTATTTCTAATCATCAAAAATGTCTAAAAAATAATAGGAATACGTCAAATTTGATATATAATAGAAAAAGGATACTTTCAAAACACAAATGTTTTCTAGAAAAACTTTTGGTGATGAAGTTTTGGCAAATGCATAGCCTATGTAGGGGCTCATTAAAAACATAAACGCCAGCTGGTGAAGAGTTGTAATGTCATTTAGAATAAGATCCTTTTCTATATACACATTGGAGGAGGTGAGAAAATGATGGTATCTCACTATATGGACATTGTCGCGCCATACATGCAGGGGGTGGGGGGGAGATGAACCCTCCTACCTGAGACCCTGGACAACCCTCCCTGACCTGAAAAAATCGTCAAACATCGCTCGCTAAACTTTTTTGGAAGACACTTTTCTTGATATTTTGATGCAAATTTTGTACGAAAACGATACTTGTGGAACTTTCCGTTTTTTTCTCACCCACCCTTACCCCCTCAACCAAAAGTCTAAGGGCCCTCCCCGCTGGAAGATTCTTGCTGTGCATGCCTGTGTCCCACAATAGCCACTGTAGCATCAGCGGGTCTATAAGCAGGAAAAAATTCCACAAGCATTTCATAGGAAATATGCATGAAAAATTTTCTTTTCAAATTGTCTTCGAAAGAGTTCAGGGAGGGGTGTCCAGGCCCTGACTCCTTTATGGACAACAAATTTGGCCTAATCTACAAACATTGCTTCTCAAAATAATCTCATCTCAATTTTAAGTTGGAAACATTACACTGAATTATAGTTTACATCGTCATCGAGTAATTAGCGAATTGGATTTTTGTGGAGAACTTTCGACTCTGTGAATCCATCAACCTGAGTTTGTCTGTTCAGGCCATGTTGACCCTATGCCGCAGGGTCAAGCCTAAGCCTAAGCCTAAGCGTAAGTTCAGGTCTAAGCCTAAGCCTAAGCCTAAGCCTAAGCCTAAGCCTAAGCCTAAGCCTGAGCCCAAGTCTAAGCCTAAGCCTAAGCCTAAGCTTAAGCCCAAGCCTAAGCCTAAGCCTAAGCCTAAGCCTAAGCCTTATAATAGCGCATTATTTTTCGACTCTGCTGCAAATCCATCAACCTGAGTTTGCCTGTTCAGGCCATGTTGACCCTATGTGCGGTGCAGCACTTGGTCAGTCAGGCTTTGCAATGTTTTTGCACCTGCACATCAGACATGCACAGCAAGAATTTTCCAGGATGGAGGGTCCTCACAGTTTTCATCGAGGGGGTGCGGGGCTGAGTGAGCAAAAAAAGTTCCACAAGCATGCCTTTCATACAAAATATGCATCAAAAATTTGACACATTTTGCTACAATTTTCAAAAAAGTTGTATAAAAAACAAAAAATTGTCCATTTAGTGTAAAATTTATAAAAAAAAAACGAAATATTTTTCTTTTTTTGTAAAATTTGCCAAAAAAACTTAAATTTTTTATATTGTTCTAAAATTTGCACAAAATAGTGAATTTTGTAAAACTTCTTAAAATTTTTTTAAACATTTTCTTTATTTTCAAACATTTTTTTTTAATTTCCAGAAAATTTTTTTCTGATATTTTTGTAAAAATTGAAAAATTTATCATTAAAGATGAAAAAAGAGTTGAAAATTTCAAATCAAGAAATGAAAAATTTGCCAACTTTTAAATTGAAGTTGAAAAATTTTTCCTTTTTTTCAATGAAAACCTCAAAAATTTAACTCTTCAAGGCTTCTAAAAGTGGATAAAATTTCAAAAAAAAATTTTAAAATTTCAGGAAAGAGCAAAAAATGATCAATTTCTGACATTTTTGTAAAATTTCTAGAAAAAAATTGTGAACTTTTGATATTTCTGTAAAATTCTTAAGAAAAAATTTGAAAAATCTTAAGTTTTTGTTTTTTCTGAAATTTGCGAAAAAAAATTTTCAAAATCTTGAATTTTTAATAATTTTGTGAAATTTGTAACAAAATTCCAACAAAATTTTTTTTGAAATTTTTGAAAAAGTGGACAAGTTTTTTATGAAATTCTCGAAAAAATGTAGAATTTTTCTAGAACTTCCGACAAAGTTCTCCAGAAGGAAAATTTGCAAAAAATTGAAAATTTGTCTATGGAATTTGAAAAATTTTGAATTTTTCAAAGAATTTTTAAAAAAGTTCTGTAAAAAAAGAAATTTTGGTTTTTTTGTAAAATTTTCAAAAAAATCAAAAATTTCTGGCTTTTTCTAGAAATTTGAGAAACGAAAACTTTTGCTTCTTTGCAAAAACTGTAAAAAAATCTTTCTAATTTTTTAAATTTTTAAACAATTTTCAAAAAATTTTCTTTAAATTCTCTAAATTCGGAAAAAAGTTTGAACTTTCTGCTTTTTTGATATTTTATCTCTCAAGAAAAACTTTTGTAAAAAAACGAAAACATTTCCTTAATTTGTCAAAAATCGAAATTTTCTGCTTTTTTTGTAAAATTTGGGAAAAAATCTTCAATTTTTCACAATCTTGCAAAATTTCCAAAAAAACGTAAATTGATGGTTTTTTGTGAAATTTACACAACAATCCTAAATTTTTGTAGCAATTTTAAAAAAATATGTGTAAAAAGCGCAATTTTTTGTAAAATTTGTTTAAAAAATCTTAAATTCTTGACATTTTCGTAAAAAAAGGTAAATTTTTTTGGTTTCTTGTAAAATTTGGAAAAAAATTTGAATTTTTGACATTTTTATAAAATTTGCTAAAAAAATTCTCGAATTTCCGACTTTTCCGTGAAATTTCCAAAAAACAAGTTGAAATCATGTCATATTTTTGTGAAATTTTCAAAAAAGAGTTGGGTGAAAACGGAATTTTCTGCTTTTCCCTTGAATTTTCAAAAAATTGTAAAGTCTATCAAATTTTTGATTAATTTGCGAAAATAAATTTTTTTTCAGAAGTTTTAAAAAAATTTCGAAAAAAATTTTTTGATTTTTTATACAATTTTCAAAAAACTACTCTAAAAACGAAAATTTGTCTTTTTTTGTCAAAATTTGCAAAATAATCTTAAATTTTTAACATAAACATTCAGGAATTTTTCACATTTTCGTAGAATTTCCGAAAAAATGTAAAAAATTTCGAAATAAATGACTTTTTTCGAAAATCTTCAAAAACGCTCTGTAAAAAACAAAATTTTCTGATTTTCTGAGAAATTTAGAAAAAATGTTAAATTTTTGATACTTTTGCGAAATTCGCACAGAAAAATTGGATTTTCGTACAATTTCCAAAAAAGTTTTGTAAAAAAGGCTTTCTATAAAATTTGCAAAAAAAATTGTCAAAAGTCTTCAATTTTTGATATCCTTCAAAAATTTGCATAGAGAATCTTGAATTTGCTTATAATAAGCTTAAATTTTTTAAAAAATTTGGTCAAAAATTACGGAAAAATGCTAAAATTTTGAGGAATTTTGGCCAAAATTTTCAGAAAAGGCTGGAATTCTGAAAAAATTGTGCCAAAAATTTAATCAAAATTGAGGAAACATTTTTTCAAAAATGATCAAAAAATGATAAAATTTTGAAAAAATGTACGAAAATAGACTGAAATTTGGAAAAAATTTAATCAAAAATATGTAAAAATAGGGAAATTTTGAAAAATTTGATCAAAAATTTTTAAAAAAGGCTGAAATTTTGACAAAATTTTTGTTTTTTTAACTCAACGTTTTTCCAAAGTAAAGCTTTATTTTCTGGCAATTTTTATTTACAAAAATGTAAATTTTCCCAAAAAAATTCGAAAAAAATTGAAAAATTAAAAAAGTCAATCTTAAACGTCAAAAAAAAGGTAAACATTTCGGAGATATTTGTCGAACATCGAGGACAAAATGTTAAAATTTTGAGAAATTTCAAGTAAAAAAGCAAAAAATCTTGAATTTTCAAAAAAATTCACCAAAACAACAAAAATTTTGATTTTTGTAAAATTTTTTACGAAAATTCTATTTTTTTCAATTTTTTTTTTTGAAAATTAAAAAAAAAATTGTGCGAAAAAGCGTAATAATTCACTTTTTTGAAAAATCTGCGAAAATTGAAATTTTTAACAATCGTGAAATTTGTGAAAAGAATTTTTGGCATTTTTATAGAATTTTCAAAAAATTTTTGTAAAAAATTAAAAATTTGTGGGGTTTTTTTGTAAAAAATCTTTGATTTTTGGTATTTCTGTAGAATTCGTAAAAAAATTGGAGAAAACTCTGAAATTTTGACATTTTTGTGAAAAAAATTGCGAAAAAAATGGTGAATTCTTGTAAAATTCCTGAAAAAATTGCAAAAGCCCTTAATTTTTGCAAAAATTTGTAAAAGAACCAAAAATTTCAAATTTTTTGGGCGTTTTTGTAGAATTATCAAAAAGAAATTTAAAAAGCATTTCCGAAAATTTTAGAGAATCTTGAAATTTCGAAAAATTGTCAAAAACTTCGATTTTTGTAAAATTTTCTACGAAAATTCTATTTTTTTTATTTTTTTGTAAAATTAAAAAAAAAATTTGTGCGAAAAAGCGTAATAATTTGCTTTTTTGAAAAATCTGCGAAAATTGAAATTCTTAACAGTCGTGAAATTTGTGAAAAGAATTTTTGGCATTTTTATAGAATTTTCAAAAAAATTTTGTAAAAAATTGAAAATTTGTGGGGTTTTTTCGTAAAAAATCTATAATTTTTGATATTTCTGTAAAATTCGTAAAAAAATTGGACAAAACTCTGAAATTTGGACATTTTTGTGAAAAAAATTGCGAAAAAAATGGTGAATTTTTTGTACAATTTGTGAAAAAATTTCAAAAGCCCATAATTTTTGCAAAAATGTGTTAAAGAACCAAAAATATCAAATTTTTGGGCGTTTTTGTAAAATTATCAAAAAGAATTGTAAAAAACATTTTTGTGAAATTTTAGGGAATCTTGAAATTTCGAAAAATTGCCAAAAATTTCGATTTTCGTAAAATTTTGAATAAAATTTAATTTTTTTAAATATTTTTGTAAAATTTGTAAAAAAATTTCTGCGAAAAACCGTAATATTTTACTTTTTATAGAATTTTCAAAAAAGTTTTGTAAAAAATTGAAAATTTGTGGGTTTTTTTGTAAAAAATCTTGAATTTTTGATATTTCTGTAAAATTCGTAAAAAAATTGGACAAAACTCTGAAATTTTGACATTTTTGTGAAAAAATTGCGAAAAAAGGGTAAATTTTTGGGCAATTTGTGAAAAAATTTCAAAAGCCCTTAATTTTTGAAAAAATTTGTTAAAGAACCAAAAATATCAAATTTTTGGGCTTTTCTGTAAAATTATCAAAAAGAATTGTAAAAAACATTTTTGTAAAATTTTAGAGAATTTTGAAATTTTGAAAAATTGCCAAAAATTTTGATTTTCGTAAAATTTTCAATAAAATTTAATTTTTTTAAATGTTTTTGTAAAATTTTAAAAAAAAATTTCTGCGAAAAACCGTAATATTTTACTTTTTATAGAATTTTCAAAAAAGTTTTGTAAAAAATTGAAAATTTGTGGGGTTTTTTTTTTGTAAAAAACTTTGAATTTTTGATATTTCTGTAAAATTCGTAAAAAAAATTGGAGAAAACTCTGAAATTTGGACATTTTCGTGAGAAATATGCGGAAAAATTTTTTTGTAAAACTTGTGAAAAAATTGCAAAAGCCCTTAATTTTTGCAAAAATTTGTAAAAGAACCAAAAATTCCAAATTTTTTGGGCGTTTTTGTAGAATTATCAAAAAGAAATTTAAAAAGCATTTTCGTAAAGTTTTAGAGAATCTTGAAATTTCGAAAAATTGTCAAAAAAAAGAGGGAAAACAGCAATAGAGAAAAAATAGAAGAAAAAAAATAAAGACAGGAAAAGATGAAAATTGAAAATGACACAAGATGAACACTTGAAGCAGACAAAAATAGAAACAGACAAAATGGAAATGGACCAAAATGAAAATAAATAAAAAAAAAGAAAAAGTGAGAAAAATGAACAAAAAACAACAGAAAAAAAAGAAAAAAAGAAAGGGAATTGTACCATTTTGAATTTTCAAGTGAAGAAATGTTACACTCCCTGGTTTACAATGTCAACTTTTACACAATAAGGATTTTTGTGGAGAATGGCGTTTTTTTAGGGATGACTTTGAATCCATCAACCTGAGTTTGGCTATTTGGCCTAGAATGACCCTTGTGGTTTACTTGGTAATTAGGCTGTGATTGCGAAAGCCGGAGTCACTGGTCAGCACTAGGGATGGGACAAATGCTGGATTGGGTCTTTTTTCTGGATTCGGATTCGGATTCGAATTAGACTTCACTGATTTTCCACATTCGGATTCAGATTTGGAAATGGAAAAAATGTTATATTTGATTTTTTGTCTGGGCTTTTCAGAAAGGAGGCAGGAGTAGGATTCCAGAATTCGTCCTTAATGCAGGTATTTCCCACACTTACCCGAATAAATACTTTATTAATTTAATTAAACCCGACAATAATTACCCAGAGACTAAGGAAAACTGACTCCTTAATCCGTCTCCCAATTAAGTATGAAGAGATAAGGAGAATTCTCACCAATTTTACCTATCACTAAGAAAATTTTTACTGATACAAATTTTGACAGGCAAGAATATAATCACTACCTCGTGCTAAGGAGAAAAACACCAAAAGGCTGGGCGCACAGGGAGGCAGGCGAGTACGCAAAACATAACAATTTTATAACAACAATAATAGTGAGAGCCCAAATGCACGCGTGCCGATATGCGCTACAGTAAGACATCTCTCGATGGTCCACATCACTCACTCCACTTTATACCTGCGGGCCTCTTCCAAAATTTGACAAAAAATATGAACGTACAACAAATCGGAGGAAATACACTACAACAAAGGTGGGATGCAAAACTGTAGGTAGGAAGAGCATTGAAATAGGCCACATATGGAACCAGGGATTCCTTAGAAGGGCAACAGACAGGAACCCAAATTTGAACTACCACCCCCTAGTCAGGATATATAGAACTTCCAAACAAGTCAGTACTGGCCCCGATAGCCCAGTGGTAGCACTCTAGATTCTCAATCAAATGACCAGGGTTCAATTCCCTCCGCATGTTAATTTTGTAAAAGGAGTTTATTGTTGCCTGAGGAAGGTAGTAAGTTGACTTGGGAAATGTTGCATTTCGTGTTCGTTCATTGTTGGATTCGGATTTGGAATCAAATTTGGAAATGCAAAAGGTGGGACCCAAAAATGTAGGTAGTAAGAGCATTGAAATAGGCCACATATCGAACCAGGATTCCTTAGAAAGACAACAGACAGGAACCCAAATTTGAACCAGTACCCCCCCCCCCCCTAGTCACGATATATAGAACTTCCAAACAAGTTACCACTGGCCTCAATGGTACAGTGGTAGCACTCTAGACTCTTAATCAAATGACCAGGGTTCAATTCCCTGCACCAGTGAATTTTGTAAAAAGGAGTTTATTGTCGCCTGAGGAAAGTGGACCACTGAAATGTCGCATTATCATAACAACTGTATTCTTCCTTCATTGTGTGCCTATGAGAAGAATAAAAAATTGAAAATCATAATGTAATTTCCTGAATTCCGATTCGGAATCCCGTTTGGAAACTACATAAGACTCATCAAGATAATCCGCACCGTTATCAAAGTGATTTTGGCGTCTAAAAAAATCCTGCCCACAAACACTCAGATGAAATTTAAAAAAAATAAATTTGTATAAGTAATTGAAAAGTTCACATTTTCTAATCCATTATTTATTTATTTCTAATCATCAAAAATGTCTAAAAAATAATAGCAATACATCAAATTTTATATATAATAGAAAAAAGATACTTTCAAAACACAAGTTTTTCTACGGAAACTTTGGGAATGAAGTTTTGGCAAATGGATAGCCTATGTAGGGGCTCATTAAAAACATAAACGCCAGCTGCTGAAGAATGATAAAGTCGTTTAGAATGAGATCCTTTTCTATATACACATTGGAGGAGGTGAGAAAATGATGGTATCTCACTATATAGACATTGTTGGGCCATACATGCAGGGGGTGGGGGGGAGATGAACCCTCCTACCTGAGACCCTGGACAGCCCTCCCTGACCTGAAAAAATCGTCAAACATCCCTCCCTGATTTTTTAGGAAGACAGTTTTCTTGATATTTTGATGCAAATTTTGTACGAAAACCATGCTTGTAGAACTTTTGGTTTTTTTCTCACCCACCCTTACCCCCTCAACCAAAAGTCTAAGGGCCCTCCCCGCTGGAAGATTCTTGCTGTGCATGCCTGTGTCCCACACAATAGCCACCGTAGCATCAGCGGGTCTATAAGCAGGAAAAAATTCCACAAGCATGCTTTTTATATGGTATATGCATCGAAAATATTTTTTTAAACTATCTTCGAAAAAGTTCACGGAGGGGTATCTAGGCCCTGACCCCTTAATAAACAACAAATTTGGCCTAATCTACAAACATTGCTTCTCAAAATAATTTCATCTCAATTTAAAGTTGGAAACATTACACCAAATTATAGTTTACATCGTCATCAAGTAATTAGCAAATTGGATTTTTGTGGAGAACTTTCGACTCTGTGAATCCATCAACCTGAGTTTTTCTGTTCAGGCCATGTTGACCCTATGCGGCAGGTTGAAGCCTAAGCCTAAGCCTAAGCCTGAGCCCAAGCCCAAGCCCAAGCCTAAGCCCAAGCCTTATAATAGCGCATTATTTTTCGACTCTGGTGCAAATCCATCAACCTGTGTTTGCCTGTTCAGGCCATGTTGACCCTATGCCATGGGGTAAAGCCTAAGCCTAAGCCTAAGCCTTAAGCCTAAGCCTAAGCCTGAGCCCAAGTCTAAGCCTAAGCCTAAGCCTAAGCTTAAGCCTAAGCCTAAGCCTAAGCCCAAGTCTAAGCCTAAGCCTAAGCCTAAGCCTTATAATAGCGCATTATTTTTCAACTCTGCTGCGAATCCATCAACCTGAGTTTGCCTGTTCAGGCCATGTTGACCCTATGTGGGGTGGGGCACTTGGTCAGTCAGGCTTTGCAATGTTTTTGCACCTGCACATCAGACATGCACAGCAAGAATTTTCCAGGGTGGAGAGTCCTCGCAGTTTTCATCGAGGGGGTGCGGGGCTGAGTGAGCAAAAAAAGTTCCACAAGCATGCCTTTCATACAAAATATGCATCAAAAAATTTTTCGCGTTTTTGTAAAATTTACAAAAAATTGGAAAAAATCTTCAATTTCTGATATTTCTTTAAAATTCGTAAAACAATTGGACAAAACTGAAATTTTGACATCCTTGTGAAAAAAATTGCGGAAAAAAAAAATTTTCTACGAAAAATTTATTTTTTTGTGGAATTTTAAAAAAATTTGTCATGAAAAAACCATAATATTTGAAAAATTGGCGAAAATTAAAATTTCAATTATGGTAAAATTTGTGTAAAGATATTCTAGCATTTTTAAAGAATTTTCAAAAAAGCTTTGTAAAAAATGAAAATCTGTTTTTTTGTAAAAAAGCTTGAATTTTAAAAATTTTTGTAAAAAATTCTGGAATTTCCGACTTTTTTGTAGAATTTTCAAAAAGAATTGTAAAAAGAAAAGAAATTCGTTGCTTTTATAGATAAATTTCGAAAAAAAATTTAAATTTTCTAAAAAACTGCAAAAAATGTTTGTAAAATTTGCAGAAAAAATTATTTTTTGATATTTTCGTAAAAATTTTTAAAAATCTCTTGTAAAAAGAACTTTTTTGTTTTTCAACAAGTTGGGAAAAATTTATGTTTTTAACAATTGTAAAAATTTGTTTTTAATTTTTGGAATTTTTGTAGTATTTTCGAAAAGTTTTGCTAAATTTGTCAAAGAACCAAAAATTTCAAATTTTTGAGCGTTTTTGTAGAATTATCAAAAAGAATTGTAGAAAGCATAATTGTTGCTTTTTTGTAAAATTTTAGAGAATATTGAAATTTTAAAAAAGGCTGAAAATTTCACTTTTCGTAAAATTTTCTAGGAAAATTTAATTTTTTTGATATTTCTGTAAAATTTCAAAAAAATTTGTGCGAAAAACTATAATATTAGCTTTTTTGAAAAAATGGCGAAAATTGAAAATTTGAATAATGGTAAAATTTGTGTAAAGAATTTGTGGCATTTTTATAGAATTTTCGAGGTAATTCAAATTTTTAAAATTTGGAAAAAAGTTCAAACTGGCTACTTTTTTGATATTTTATCAGAATTCTAAAAAAAGTTTTGTAAAAAAACGAAAACTTGTGCTTTTTTTAATTTCCAAAAAGTTCTGCAGTTGGATAAAAAATGCGATAGTTTTAAATATTTTGTAAAATTTCTTTTTTTCGTAGATTTTCCGCACAAAAAATTTATTTAAAAAATTACTCGGTCGTCTCGATTGTCACATTTTGAACATGATCGTCATGTTTTTTATAGAATACAGTAAACGATAGAAATTTTGCGCATATTCAAATTGATGCAGCTCCGCAATGCTTAGCGAATTTTTTCCGTTTCCTAATTGTCCCTGCACCGTCACCTTTCGATTTCAGAAAACAACTGATTAATTATTTAATTAATTAATTAATTAATTAATTAATTAATTAATTAATTAATTCATCTCGGCGATGGAGGCTACTTTTATTTTTACGCTTTTGGCTGCTTGCTTAGCTCAAGTGGTGGAAAAAGACGGCCATTTTTCCGATTTTAGGGAAGCTAATTTCGACGATGAAATTCAAAAACACGACAATATTTTGCTAGAATCCTACGCCCCCTGGTGAGTCGACCGTTTTTTTTTTGTTTTTTTAGCCAAAACACACAAACTGGCTAAATGGACTCGAGTCCATACAGCCCAAACCCACAAAATCGCTAAATAGACCCGAGTCCGTTTAGCCAAAATGCACAAAATGGCTAAATGGACTCAAGACCATCTAGCCAAAATGCACAAACTGGCTAAATGGACTCGAGTCCGTCTAGCCCAAAATGCACAAAATGGCTAAATGGACTCGAGACCATCTAGCCAAAATGCACAAACTGGCTAAATGGACTCGAGTCCGTATAGCCAAAATGCACAAAATGGCTAAATGGACTCAAGACCATTTAGCCAAAATGCACAAAATGGCTAAATGGACTCAAGACCATCTAGCCAAAATGCACAAACTGGCTAAATGGACTCGAGTCCGTCTAGCCCAAAATGCACAAAATGGCTAAATGGACTCAAGACCATCTAGCGAAAATGCACAGGCTGGCTAAATACGCTCGAGTATATCTAGCCAAAACCCGCAAAATGGCTAAATGGACTCTGGACCATCTGGTTACATACATGTAATTGGGGGGGGGAAGTGCTATGGGAACCCCCCCCCCAGAAATCGTTGACCATATGGCTAGCCATTGGGCGACCCCCCCCAGGATTTTCCAATCGTATGGCTAGCCATATGGTAGCCCTAGGGACCCCCATAGTTTTAGTCGGAAAAATACTGAAAAATGTCATTTTTTTCCATGAAAAATGTCAATTTTTGAACAAAAAATGGTCAAAAACGTCAATTTTCTCGGCGCTTCGCGCCATAAGTACATATTTTATCATTTTTTTAGACAAAAATTGCTACTTTTTAAACCGTTTTTCGGACATTTTTCATGGAAAAAATCGATTTTTTTTCCTTCAAGGACCCCTCCCCCCAAAATTTTGGGAATTACTGACCCCCGGCCCCAAAAAATTCCTCCGACCCCCCCCCAGACCTCGGAGCTCCGTTACATGTATGTCTGGTTAGAACACACAAACTAATGAAATGGACTCGAGTTCATCTAGCCAAAACCGGATAAATGAACTCAAGTGCATCTAGCCAAAACACACAAACTGGCTAACTGGACTCGAGAGTCCTTCTAGCCAAAACACACAAAATAGCTGAATAGACTCGAGACCATCTAGCCAAAACACACAAACTGGCTAAATGGACTCGAGAGTCCTTCTAGCCAGAACACACAAAATAGCTTAATAAAGTCGACACCATCTAGCCAAAACACACAAAATAGCTGAATGGACTCGAGACCATCTAGCCAAAACACACAAACTGGCTAAATGAACTCGAGTCCATTTAGCCAAAACCCGCAAAATGACTAAATGACTCGGATGTGTCTAGCCGAAACCCGCAAAATGACTGAATGGACTCGGGTGCATCTAGCCAAAACACACAAAAAGGTGTAAATCGACTCAAGTGCATCTAGCCAAAACACACAAAGTGGCTAAATGGACTCGAGCCTATTTACCCAAACCCGCAAAATACCTAAGTGGATGCAGGTCCGTCTAGCCAAAACACTTAAAATGGCTAAATAGACTCGAGCCCATCTGGCCAAAAGCCGAAAACTGGTTAAATAGACTGAAGTCCGTGTAGTCAAAACACATAAACTGCCTTAATGGAATTGAGTTTCCTTGTAGTACAGTAAATTTTCAAACCTGTACAGTATGACGTCACAACATATGAAAGAATGTTTTTCCTCTTTTCGACATGTTATAACATACTAACATCTTATAACATACAAAAAAAATTTTTTACATTTTTTACATGTTATAACATACTGACATGTTATAACCCAGTCCCATGTTATAACATACAAATTTTTTCATTCTTCGACATGTTATAACATAATTGTATGTTAAAACATAGAAAGAAATTTTTTTGATTTCTCAACACGTTTTAACATACGACTATGTTATAACATGTATGCAAGTTTTGACATGTCGGAAAATGAAAAATTTTTTGTACGTTGTAACATAGGGCCATGTTTTAACATGAGCCTATCTTATAACATGTCAAAAAATGAGAAAAAAATTTGCATCTTATAACACAAGACTGTGTTTATAACATGGCAAGGAATGAAAAAAATTGTTGTATGATATAGCATCAGAGCATGTTATAACATAGGACTTTGTTATAGCATGTCAGTATATTATGATATGTCTTATATAACCAAGAACCATGTTTATAACATGTCGAAAAGAGAAAAAAAAATTTTATATGTTAAGACGTCATACTGTACAGGTTTGAAAATTCGGCTTGCACTAATCAATATCCAATCCATACATTTACTGTACTAAAAGAAAACTTGAGCACATTTAGCCACTTTGTGTGTTTTGGCTAAATGCACTCGAGTCCATTTAGCCAGTTTGTCTGTTTTAATTAGATGGAATTGAGTCCATTTAGCCAGTTTATGGGTTTTGGCTAGATGGACTCGCGTCTATTTAGCCATTTTCCGGGTTTTGGGTAGATAGGCTCGAGTGCATTTAGCCACTTTGTGTGTTTTGGCTTGATGCACTCGAGTCATTTAGTCATTTTGCAGGTTTTGGCTAAATGGACTCGAGTTCATTTAGCCAGTTTGTGTGTTTTAGCTAGATGGTCTCGAGTCCATTCAGCTATTTTGTGTGTTTTGGCTAGATGGTCTCGAGTTTATTCAGCTATTTTGTGTGTTTTGGCTAGATGCACTTGAGTCCATTTTGCCGGTTTTGGCCAGATGAACTCGAGTCCAACCAGCCATTCGGCAGGTTTTGGCTAGATGAACTCGAGTCCATTTCATCAGTTTGTGTGTTTTAGCCAGATGGTCTAGAGTCCATTTAGCCATTTTGTCTGTTTTAACTAGATGGAACCGAGTCCATTTAGCCAGTTTGTGGGTTTTGGCTAGATGGACTGGCGTCTATTTAGCCATTTTGTAGGTTTTGGGTAGATATGCTCGAGTGCATTTAGCCACTTTGTGTGTTTTGGCTTGATGCACTCGAGTTCATTTAGCCAGTTTGTGGCTTTTGGCTAGATGGACTCAAGTCCATTTAGCCACTTTGTCTGTTCTGGCTAGACAAACTCGAGTCCATTTAGGCACTTGATGTGCTTTGGCTAGATGGACACACAGCTTTTAGCTAGATGGACTCGAGTCTATTTAGCGGCTTTTGGCTAGATCGACTTGGGTTCATTCAGCCAATTTGCGTCACACATTCCAGATGTTGCTATCAGAAAGTTTGAAAACATAGTCGCTAATAACGTCAATGACTTCCATAACAGCAGAATAAGGGGACACCTCTTCTTTATGAGGCTGGCTGGTCATCAAATGCGGACTTTGTCCCCAATATTGAACAATGGGTTTCGACAATGAGGTTTCTGTAGCTTTGGCTGACGTTTTTCCTCAAAGCTAACGTGTTGTGGATTGATTTGGCGTATTTGTAAAGTTTGTGTCAGTTTTGCGAAAAGATAGGCAAGTTTAATTGAGAAAGATCGCGACAAGACGTTAGAAGAGGCGTGGCTACACCGTCGAGAAAATTGTGAAAATAAATTCATTGTTGGTTGTTTGTACTGTAGACAAACGGTTGTGTCCAGAGAGTGTGTTGAATTTTTCAAAGATTGGAGTGGTGAATTTCTAGTTTAGCAAATCATGATTTGAACGTGTGTTCTAGGGTGAGTCAAACTATTTGGAAAATAGTTTGAGTAAATGGGTATAACTCCTAATTGGGTAACTTAGTGCAGTCCGAGTTTCGGCATCCAAAAACCTTTGACGACCTGAGTGAACATCCCTGGATAAATTGACATAGCGTTCTCTACGAGTCCATCGATCTCTTGCGTTCGATCATCATTGCACTAAATTCGTCAACCACTCCGAGTGTTACGTCTGTAGCATTCTACACGCTCTTCTATGGTTCCGTACATCTCTTCTACTAAAACGCGTGATTAATCGTCTAGCTAATTTTCTCCTCTACGACAAACGTTTTGTTTTGGCTTTTTTGGTTTTAGCGCAGCAGGCCCACCAGGTGACCACCCCCACCCCCGCCAGGATTTTCCAATCCTATGGCTAGCTGTATGGTAGCCCTAGGGACCCCCATACCTTTGGTTTGAAAAATACTGGAAAATGTCAATTTTTCGATAAAAAATGTCAATTTTCGAACAAAAAATGGTCAAAAACGTCAATTTTCTCGGCACTTCACGCCATAATCCCTTTTTCCATTTTTTAAACAAAAATTTCTATTTTTTGAACCATTTTTCAGACCTTTTCGTGAAAAAATCGAATTTCCTTTTCCTTCAGAGACCCCATCCCCAAAATTTCGGGAATTACTGACACCCCGGCCCAAAAAAAGTGGCCCAACCCCCCCCCCCACATGTATCCATGATGCTATAAGTGGCGCTTCGAGACGAATTCAGTGAATGTATCGGATCGATATTCGGGCCCATTGTCTGAAACAAGAATAGCAGTATTACCGTATCGGGCAAATAGTTTGGTTAAGAATTCGATTGTTCTTTCAGCAGTGTGGTCGGGGCACAATCGAACTTCGGGGAAAATGCTTGAAAACATGTATGCGTCATTTTACCAATTGAAAAATATGTTGATTCAAAAAGAAAAAATTCAAATTAAACTTGAAATTTATGAAAATCAATTCTTTTATGACCATGAATTCAAACTGAGCTCCTTATTTAAATTTATAATTACAAAAAAATTGGAAAAATTGAAACTTTGACCTGTCGAATGGAAAAAATTTTTCCCCAGAAAATTCAATTTGTAGGAAAACAGTGGATAGACTAATGCGAAAAATTATAAAATAAAATCTGGTGGCAAAAATTTTGTGCATGTTTTATGATTTTAGAGCCTGTAAAACACTTGGTTTAAATCTAAAATTGAATAAAAATAACTATAATTTGTTAAGGAATAAATAAATATGTCAAATTTTCAGGGGCCAAAATGGATCATAGAGCTTAAGTTTCGGGGAGCCAGGCCTGTAAAATGACCAAAAAAAGCTTGTTCCGTGCAGCCATAATGTGCTCATTTAGTTAAAATGTTTGCAATCTAAAACTCGTACAATTTCTTCTCTATCTTCAAATATGTCATTTTTAGCACCTATTCTTTCCACATTTCGGCTGATGGTTCCTTGCAGCCCGTATGTTTGCCACCTGACATCATTAGCAGCATCAGCATTCTGCGCCACACCCACCAATTGACCATTTTAGCTCGTGGTGAAGTAGTGTGCACCATCCCCATTTGTAACCCGACGCAAGGCGGTAAAGGGTGCGTCAAAATTTGGGATGTCAGCCTGCGGAATCTTAAACCACCAGCCCCATTATGGCTCGACTGCCTCGTAAGTGGTTTTGCTTTTATTCGGAGCCTGAGTCAAATGTTTGAATAATGTTTTAATACTGAATTCTCTAGGCACTTTGAACTTTTATTCATTTAACGTCATCATGATCATTCTGGCAAACGCTGGCTTCAATCAACTTATCAGCAGTCTTTGTGGTACAGTAAGGGCCCTATGTAAATTATTTTGATGACGGCGCTGATTTGCGTCATTTACCTATCTGGAAGCATTCTATGAAAAACAGACTATAGTTCAATCGTGTTGTTCCAAAAATTATTCTTTCAATTAAATATATAATTTTTTTGGTCAACAATCTAATTTGATCAGTTTTCTTTTTTTAAATCTTTTTTTTGCAGCGAAACAATAGTTATTATTGCTGCGCAGACGGCAATATCGCCATTCGGGATATTCGTAATCAATCTTTAGTCAGGTATAAAAAGTTTTCTTCTAATCGCAAGTTTCGCCTACAATGCCAGATTTGTTATTCTTTCAATATCGATGACTTTCATTTAGCATATTAAAAACAGTCTATATCCAAATGCATAAATAATTGTGCGTAATATTTGTTGCTATTTTACGTGTAAACTTAAAATAATATGTACTGATTTTTTGCATATAAAACATTTTTCCACAGACAATTCCAAGGACGTACCGATGGAGCCAGTTCTATAGAAATATCACACGAGGGAACAAAAATTTGGAGCCGCAGATTGGATAGTACAGTTAGAACGTGGGATATCGGAGAAGTAGGTGGATATTGCAGTTAGCTTTCGATAATTTCGAGTAGTTGAAATTAAGTTTTTTATGATTTAGAAATCTAAAAATTTATAATGTTTGCAAAAGTCGGGAACCATTTATGAACGTCAGAGTACAGAAAGCATTGTAGCATCACCTTCGGTTTTCCTCAACTGTCTTAAAGTCACATTACATTCTCACAATCTTTACAAACAAAACACTGATAAGCACATTTCCACCATGCTATCATATTTCAAACCATGTGATACAATTACTGTAGTCATTGCGTCATGTGCTTGGAAATTGGTTGGTGATTTAGTCTCTCATTTTGTATACCTACTGCATGGTTGTCTTTTGTCGGGGTTGCCACAGGTGCATGTGTTCAGCTTCCGGCGTCGGTGCGCAGGCGGAAGGATGCGGCGGAAAGTGGCAGAAAAAAATGATGAAATTTGCACGGAGAAATGCAGCCACTGTTTCGTGTGTTTTTATGTTTTCATTCATTCTCAAAATATTATGTTTTTATTTGGAGCGTCACTGCCATCATCTTTCTTTATAATATTCTTTTTATTATTTTTGGCGTCGACCGATGTCTTCCCAATACAAGTTGGACCAGTAACTTGTATTGTTTTGCGAGCATAGTGGAGGAGTCTATACGTTTAGGAGTGGAGACTAGGGTAGGATCTCCTGAGGTACGTGCCAGGGTGTTCTGTTTGAGGGTTGGTGAAGTACTGGCAAGTATCTGGTGAAACGTGTGAGAGAGTTTTTAGTTTATTGTTTTTGTTAGCCTGTGGTCAGAACTGTTGCAACTTCCTTTGTCTAAACCCAAAAGCCAGTTTCATCATCTTCAACCCACAGCAGCCTAACACTTTCAATAAATAATCCTCCCCCATTCTGGCAGTGTATTATTCTTAATCGTGAAAAATCCAAGATTTCGCAATTGAGAATAATTTCAGTTTTCGTTTATTTATGAGTGGTTTTTGGTCATCACCATCCTCAAAAGGTGTACGTGCCCTGGCCTAACATGAAGTATGTATTTTTCATTAAGGTCTGAACTTCTTGGAACAAGTTTATTCACTTCAGTTTGCATTACTCGAGCCAACAGCTTTTCATCTTCTTCATATAATACAGGTCAGTTCTCCTAATAAATATATTTCAACACACCTGTAGTAGAAAACATAGGTGTAATAGGTTTCCGAGGTCTGAGGGGTCGGGCGATATTTTTGGGCCACGGTCACTGATTCGCCAAAATTTTAGGGCGGGGGAGTCCCTGAAGAAAAGAAATCCATTTTTTCATAAAGTTCAAAAATGGTTCAAAAAATTTATTTTATTTTTTGCTCTTTGGAACCTGTCCAAATCAGTGTTCTTCCATACAAAACAAACATTTTTGGCCTTGTATAAGAAACCTTTTGAAATCTTTGTATAAAGTACATGGGGATTGTGGAGGAAACCATACCCCAAAAGTTCAGTTTTATAGGCAGGACCCCCCTCAACTTCAATTTTCACATGTATTCCCCTCACCACCAGCCTGCTGAAGATCCACTTAAAATACCAATTTTTGGTCTAAAATTACTTTATGTATTGATTGTTCCATAATAAACATTGGCATTTTGAAAAAAACGACCTTTTATGGTAGTTCAGATTTTTACCAGACCATGGATCCCAAACCCGGCCATTTTTGTTGAGCCCTGGTCAGGATGGTTATACCTACCCTGACATTGGCCAGTGGTGGTACTGCTCTGGCACCACCCAGAAAACCCTTCAACATTGGTGAGCCTACCAGGGGCCCCCTGCCACTCCAAGGGGGGAGGGATGTTGCATGGTAATGTACAACATTCAGTCCATAGGATTGATGTTGTTGCCATTCCATGAATCCCAAACCCGGCCATTTTTGTTGAGCCCTGGTCAGGATAGTTATACTTACCCTGACATTGGCCAGTAATGGTACTGCTCTGGCGCCACCCAGGAAGCCCTTCAACATTGGTGACTGTACCACAGCCCCTCCTATTGCTTCAACACGGAGGGACGTTAACATACAACATTCGGCCCATAGGATTGATGTTGTAGCCAATCCACAGGTCGGGAACCTGGCCATTTTTGTTGAACCCTGGTTGGGATGGTTACACCTACTTGGACATTGGCCAGTAGTGGGACTGCTGCAGCACCACCTAGGAAGCCCTTCAACATTAGTGACTGTACCAGGGCCCCTCCTGTTGCTCCAAGAGGGGAGGGATATTGTATGGTAAAACACAACATTGGGCCCATAGGATTGATGTTGTAGCCAATCCATGGGTCTCAAACCTGGCCATTTTTGTTGAGCCTTGGTTGGGATGGCTTTACCTACCCCAAAATTGGCCAGTAGTGGGACTGCTCGGGCCACACTAAGGAAGCCCTTCAACATTGGTGACTGTACCACAGCCCCCCCCCTGTTGCTCCAAGGGGAGGGACGTTGTATGGTAACATACTACATTGAGCCCATAGGATTAATGTTGTTGCCAATCCATGGGTTTCGACCGCGGTCAATTTTGTTGAACCCTGGTTGGGATGGTTACACCTACTCAGACATTGGTCAGTGGTGGGACTGCTCAGGCACCACCCAGGAAACCCTTTAACATGTTTAAACTATTTGTTGTTGTTTTTAATAATTTTTTCATTATTATTTTCATGTGGTCAAATAAATGCAGTCAAATTGTATTATATGTAAATGAAATTCTAATGCTCCAAAAACCTCAAAATACACTGATTTTGAGCACGTATTGAGTACTCGTTGTTAAGTCTTAACATTCTATTCTGGAAAATTGAACCTTAAAGCACAAATTTCTCATTGTAATACAATTAAGAGCATTGAATCTTAATTTCTATTTAGTCTTTTAAATGCTGAAAATGGGCTACAATTAACCTAAAACACTTTTCATGAATAAGCAATATGTCGCGTTAAGTAAGACAGTAATATACAACTTAGTTGTGAACATTCTATAACAGTTTTCCAAGATGGTAGCTCTCAGTTTGGTTATTGCGGTAAATTTTTGTATTAAATCTACTATCCGGACATCCAAGCTTCATCTTCATATTTTAGATTTATTTAGCGAGCACGAGCCAATTAGGTCATACAATAAGACGATCGAGGAATTATATCCGAGATATCAATCGTAAGTATCTGTCCTAAATTATGTATATATCTGGTCCAAAATTCGAAAAATACTGTGTCTGGGTCCAGGTCCCAAATTTCAAGAATATCACATCAGAGTCCGGGTCCAGCGAAATAGTCCCGTAATTTTGGCTCCCATTTCGGGTCCGAGTCCCCGATATATCTCCAGTACCATTAGTGTATTCTTTCTTTTTTGCATAGCTACCACTATGAAAGCAATCTGGCCCAACAAAATCATACACTACAGGCTTGCGATTGTCGGCGTATTTAGCGACAGTTATGTCGATAAAATTTTAGCTGTAATTCGAATGATCAACCGTATCTCTTGCCTGGAGTAAAAAAATTTAGACCATTTAATAATATATATTGTCACACATTTGTATATTAAGATTCACCAGAGTGCCCACTGGCGACACTTTACCACCTAAAACAGTTGCTGGTTTAACATTGGAGCCTGTCGTCGTCTTCACTAAAGTGACGACCGAAAAAGAATGTTTCGCCGTTATTAACAATAATCGTATACAGTAAAGATAGGAATTTGAAGATTTTTGGTTTTGTTGTGGAAAATGTAGCCAATTCTAGGGTTCTACTCCACGATACAATTTGCGGTTCTTCGGTGGACATCATGGCCGTAACTTTAAGCGTTTTAGGCGCCATCATTCCCAAGGGTTCCAATCTACGACTCTACGATTTGATGCCCTGGAACTTGCGAGAGTAATGAATGAAAAATTAGCATGGCTATCAGACATGCACAGAATTAATTTTCCAGGGGAGGGGATCCATGGACCCTATCCAGGGGTAGGGGGAGTGTTAGGCAAGATGATGTAACTGACCTTTGGATTTAGACAAAGGAAGTTGCAACAGTTCTGACCACAGGCTAACAACAACAATAAACCAAAACTCTCTCACATGTTTCACCAGATACTCGCCAGTACTCAGTACTTCACCAAACCCCAGGCAGAACACCTTGGCACGTACCTCAGGAGATCCTACCCAAGTCTCCAATCCTAACCTTATGAAATCCTCCACTACGCTCACAAAACAATACAAGTTAATGGTCCAACTTGTATTGGGTATACCACGGGCGACACCACACAAAATAATTATAAGTAGGACGACTGGCGGCGATGCTCCCAAATAAAAATATAATATTTTTCACACACTGACAAATAAACACAAAATCCGCAAAACAGTGGCCACATCTCTCTAAGCAAATTTTCTTTTCTTTTTTGTCACTTTTCACTGCGTCCTTCGGCCTGCGCACCGACGCCAGAAGCTGAACACATGCACTTCTGGCAACCTCGACAGGAGGTGGGTGAGCAAAAAACAATAAAAACTTCTGAAAGCCTGCTTTTCATACAAAATATGCACAAAAATTATAAAAAAGCTGTCTTGCAAAAAGTTCTGGGGATGTTTAATAATTTTTTTGGCCAAGGTCTCAGGTATGCGGGCTATCCCTCCCTCCCCCTATGTGCATGTATGATGGCTTTTTTAATATATATTGTTTTTAAATGAAGTTTTGACGACATGCGACAACACTGTAACATGGACAATGCTTTGCAAGCCGATCCACCCGAAGTTGATTTTATCCCACATACAACGATTCGGGATCTAAATCAAATGTACTGTGCCGGTAAATAATAAGTTTATTATTAGGGATGAGCCGGTTGACCTTTTTGAGGCAAATTGTGGAACTTCAAAGGTTACAAAACTTTAAGGATATTAGTAGTTGTATGGGGCCTTACTGGGGGTACACAAAAGATACCAATAGGCATCAAAGTATACCACCTTAACTGTGTGGTGCAATACAGGGGGTCTAGAAGGTACACCCTAAACATAGAGCATACTTTCTACATCAAGGTCGAATTTTACACATTAAAGCTTCGGGCATACCTTCTACGCCCCTTGTATCATCACACACATAGGGGGTAGGTGGGGGTAAACCCCTTACCTGAGACCCTGCCCACCCGACCTGACCCAAAAAAATCATCAAACACTTTGTCCCTGAACTTTTTCCAGGACAGCCTTTTGGATGATTTATGTGCACATTCTGTATGAAAAACAGGCTTGCAGAACTTTTTTTGTTTTTTTTGCTCGCCTACCCCATACCCTGCTGGATGAAAAGTTTAAGGACCCTCCCCCCTAAAAAATTCTTGCTGTGCATGTCTGACCCCCACCTAATATGAATTCGGATCATATTAAATCATCGATTATATTTTCTATTCTACACCCCCCATATACCCCACAAAATTAAGGTTATATACTTTGATACCTGTGTTTTGTACATGAGTGTCTTTTGTGTACCCCCTGTAGGACCCCCTATAACCACTTATACTGGCTCCAAGTCAAACAAAATGGTGGGTTAGTTTTGACTCCAGCTATCTGATACATCAGTATTCACCATAAAAACCAAAGATGCTGTCAAGCAAACCCCAAGCCACTTGATGTCACATAGTACTTAGGAGGCGGAGCAATCATATCAAAGTAGGCGTAGCGTAATATTGATTGCTAAATACAATTAATTCTGATTGGTTGGAAGTTTTTATTTTTTAAATCTGCAAATGTGCAATTCTAATTTTAAACATGTTTTTCAAGTTATGACAAAAAAATTAAGTGACGCATCTCCTCCTATATCATACATAATTCAAAAGGTTTTTCGTTTATTTTATGCGTTTGTGGATCACCACCCCAATGCCAAAATCACGGAGTCGTTGATTCGAGAGGGTGCACCAAATGCATTTGCCCGGAAGGCTTTTCAGGGCCATTGTGCGACAAGCTCACACGATCAAATGGTCGAACATGTAATCGATAAACAGTGTTATTTTATGCTGAATTGCTTAAACGCAACTTTTGTAGCTGCGTGGTGTAAATCAAATACTCAAACCGTAAATGACGAAAAGCAAGTGATTTCATTCGGCACTGCAGATTTAAGTCTGCAATCATATTCACCACCGCAAGATTGTACATGGTTGTTCACGGTGAGCTATATATATTTTATAGCAATCATATACATGTAATTTGATTTGTTTAATTAATTTAATTTGAATCATTCAATTCAATTTTTTCATGTGATTTAATTCATCCAATACATGTAACTTAATTTCCATAATTTAATTCATGTAATGGATGTAATTTAATTTGCATAATTGATGTAATTTGATTAATGTAACTTATATAAACTAATTCTTATAATTTACTACACATAGTTTTACTCATGTGATGCAATTCATGTAATCGAATTAAAGTGATTTAATTCATGTAATTATTTATGTGATTCAATTTACTTAATTCATATAATTTTATTCATATCATTCATGTAATCTAATTCATATCATTTATGTAATTTGATTCATATAATTTATGTAATTTAATTCACTCAATTTGATCTATTTAATTCAAGTAATTCATTAAATTTGATTCCTGCAATTAATCTAATTCCTGAAATTTCGTTTGTGTAATTCATACAATTCAATGCATGTAATTCATGCAATTTAATTTACATAACTCATCTAACTAAGGTATTTTAATCCATGTAATTCATACAATTTAATTCCCATAATTTTAATTCATGTCATTTATGCCATTTAATTCATGGCATATAATTCATGTGATTTGTTTCATTCAGTTCATGTCATTTGATTCACATAATTCATGCAATTTAATTTATTCAATTTATTTAATTGATGTAATATAATTCATGACATTCATTTAATTTAATTCATGTCATTCATGTAATTTAATTCATGCCATTTTAATTCATTCCATTTATGTAATTTGATTCATGTCATTAATATAATTTAATTCACGCAATCCATTTAATTCAATTTGTGTAATTCCTGGAATTCTTGTAATTTTATTCATGTCATTTATTAAATTCATGTAATTCAATTCTTGTAATTTAATTCATGTAATTCATTCAGTTTAACTCATTTAAGTCATACGATTTAGTTCATGTAATTTATTTAATTTAACCCATCCAATTCATAGAATATGATTCATGTCATTCATGTAATTTAATCCATGCAATCCATATAATTTGATTCACGTAATTTGTGGAATTCATGTAATTTAATTCACACTATTCATTTAATTCAATTCATGTAATTTCTGGAATTCATCTAATTTGATTCATGTCAATCATTCAATTCAATTCATCCAATTGATGTTATTTAATTCATGTAATTTATTCAGTTTAATGCATTTAAGTTATATGATTTAGTTCAAGCAATTTGATTTATGTAATTCATTCAATTTAACTCATCTAATTCATGTAATTTAATTCATTCAATTCAATTCATCAAATTTATGGAATTTGATTCATGTAATTCAGGTAATTTATTTCATGTAATTTATCATATAACTCATTTAAATCAATCAATTTAATTATGTAATATGATTTATGTACTTCATCTAATCATGTAATTAATGTATTATTTGCAAACAGGCACCACCAGGACGAAAAATCAGATTCCAATTCACGGGCAATGCTTTCGGCTATAATTGTACCCGAGAATGTATTTGTCGTGATTACTTGGAAATACGAGACACTGTCCAAGATATGTCAATCAAAGGCTACAGGTTCGCAATAGTCTAGATTTTATTTGTTAGCGCCTTTCGTCAATTTTTTATATGTTACAGATTTTGCTGCACCCTACTAACCAAGCGAACCATTATTTCAAAGTCCAACAAATTGTTGGTCATATCGCACATACATAGTTCAGGCAGTCGGGGTTTTCAAGGGCTGATATATTTGGCTGCCGAGAATGCTGCGAGCGGACTAACATGATTTGTCCATGTATACTATCAACATTGCATATTGAAAAAGATATAAAAATCAATTATTCAAACTCTTATACTTTAAAAGATCCTGGCATTTTTTCATGCTTTGTCATTTTTGTAGTTTATTCTCAAGTTCCCAGGTTTTAGAACAACTTGAAATGTCGGATGCATGACTTACTGTTACCCAAGATTTTCAAAATATGCTACGTGATACATCTCTGATGATTGCTGGGCTGCATGTAACCTCGCCTGCCTTTGGAACAACTATTCATGTGCCACCGGGTTCTCATCACTTCTCATTATGTGTCCATACTACCCTAACCTTCCTTATGGCATCTTTTCCATAATGGGTGCCACACCGGTGCCCCTTCAAACGTCATCCTTGAGAACATGGTCAAACCTTGTTAAGCCATGGGATTATCCTAGCATCTTCATTTTCATAACGTGGAGTGTCTGTTCATGCTTGGAGCTTGCTGGCCAACATTCCAACCCGGGCGGACCACAGTTTTGTAGACTTTAGCCTTCAGTCCGATCGGCATCCGATGGTCACATGGAATGCCAGTGACTTGGGGCCACTTCATCCAGGCGACATTCATGCAGGCCCTTGCATCTGGGAGCATGTCACCATCACTGCTAATGATAGAGCCAAGGTAGGTAGATTGTGTCGTTTTCTTTAAGTCTTCTCCACTAATGTTGATGGTTCCATCAGTTTGCAGGCCACATTCCATATAGTCAGTCTTCTTGATGTTAAGCCTAAATCCATTCTCATCCAATCCATTGTTCCATTGCTGGGTGAGACACAGGCTGTGCAGGGCTGCAATCTCAGTCTTACTTTGCCGTCCACCCAGGTATGCCCAAGCAAGCAACAAGTACACCCTGGGCCTATTGGCCACCTGAGTGTGCCCCAGCTTGCCCAACTCAACTAGGGTGCATAATTATAGCATAGCCCTCAAACCAAAAAACCAATAATAAAAAACATGTGAAACAGTGGCATCACAAATCCATGTAAATTTGTTCTTTTCTTCTTGCCACTTTTTGCTACATACACTACCAGGCGAAACTAACCCTCTCGTCTGGAACGCGTCTTTTTCGGCAGCACGAAGAATACTTTCATCTTTCTTAGTAATTGACATTCATGCAATAACTGTGAATCATAGTTTTTTCATAATGTGTAGTGGATATGCACTTTGTTTTGACCTACAGCATGACAACAGTTGACCTTTCCTTTATATCTGGTAAATAATGTGTGCTTTCTATAGGGAGGTAAGAAGGAAGCCTCAGCAAAATTCTTTGGCTTTGTGTGACACAAGCACATGGCCTGTCAATTTTATTGTCGGTATGGTGTGCTTTTCGCGTCCGGGATGCGTTCCGGACGCGTCCAGCATGGACAGTTAGTTTCGCCTGGTAGTGTATGTCCCCTATGCACCAACACCATAAGTTGAACACATGCACCTACAGTAACCCTGACAGACTCTAACAAACAGAGTCGGCATCCCTTTTAAGGCCCTGTTCCCTGTGCTCCCACAGTACACTACCAGGGGAAACTAACCCTCAAAAATTTGCATCTGGGACACGTCCAGGTCGCGTCCGGAACACGTCTTTTTCAGCAGCACAAAGAAAACTTTCATCTTTCTTAGTAATTGACATTCATGCAACAACTGTCAATCATAGTTCTTTCATAATGTGTAGTGGATATACACTTTGTTTTGACCTACAGTATGACAACAGTTGACCTTTCGTTTATATCTGGTAAATAATGTGTGCTTTGTATAGGGAGGTAAGAAGGAAGCCTCAGCAAAATTCTTTGGACGCTTTCTGGACGCGACCGGCATGGATGGTTAGTTTCGCCTGGTAGTGTAGTGTACACCCACTGGCCTCTTCTCTACTGAAAAGGTCAGCACAAACCATACCTGTAAGATTTCAAACCAGTTGGTGGGGTAAACCAAAAATTTGGGGTTAGGGTTCGGAAATTTCCATAATTTTGGGGAGGGGGGCCGAAAACACCCAAAAAAGTCCAAAAAATTTCGATAATTCTCCCGAAAAGAACCCATTTTTTCCAGTTTGGGGTGGTTGGCGGTAGGGTATATGGTTGACCAAGTTGGCGGTGGGATCCCAATGTTTGGCTATAAGGTTTGACCAAGTTGGGGTACGGTTTCCCTCCACCCCTCCCCCCCAATTACAGGTATGGCATAAACTATTTTTGGCCTCTAATTCCTTCTGCGTCTTGCCCTGAGAAGCGCTTGGACATTTACTGTAGATACCTGCTTCTACTGTACTCTGGAGTGGCCAACACACTGACTTCTGCTGATATAAATATCGAGTCTGCTGTTGTATTTCCATACTTCAGAGTTGCAGGCCCACAAGTCTTCCATTCTCTTGTCTCACCATACCCATTCCATACTGTTTTGGGTTTTACCTGCTGGTATTCTCAGACGCGACTAAGGTTCCAGTGCTCCTCGGGTCCAAAAATTTCCTTTCACGATGGTTGCTATTTAACAACTCATCTGCTACTGAACAAACAGCCTTCAATGTCAATACTGGACGTATAAACAATACCAGAAATGGGGTAAAATCTCATTCCACAGTAAATATTATGATTGGAGTCGCTGATTAAATAAAAAGCTCATAAAATCCCTTACAAGGACCCAATGTTATCGCACGACTTATTTCCAGTTGCATATAAAACTCGACATATTCCCCGAAAAAGCTTCCATACCACTATTACGTTATTGTACGATGATTTCAATTGCGAATGTACAGATGGTTTTGGTTTCAATAACAATCTTTTCAGCCATAAGTCTATCCGAAGATTTACCAAGTATGTTTGAATGTGACCAGGGCCGTAACCAGGATTTTCCCAAGGGGTGGGTAATGACCAGACCATATAAAATGTGCCTAAACTAAAAAAGTGAGGGCGCGCAGCGCCCGAGCTTCGGGCTGGGGGGTTTGGGGTGGCGCGCCTAAGCGCCCCCCAACGGGGTCTGGGGCGGAGCCCCAGAAACTTTGAAAAATACGCGTTTTATATGCTGAAGAAACATTAAAAATTAATGTTTTTGGACCACGTTTTTGTTATAATTTGCTGAAAAATGTGGCATAATCCAGCTTAAAACTACAATTATCTCATATTGAAACATTTCCACAAGAATATTTACATTTCAGTAAATCTAACGCAAAATTAAACCGAGATATTCAACATCCAAATATACATTTGTCTTATTTAAACACCTCCATTCAATTCAATAACGCTTATTGTCAAAATTTATTCTCACTCATTCTACGCAACTAAATGATGAACTCTAAACGACGATTTTGCTGCTTAGCAAACAAATCTATAACTTCTTCAACATCCAGGTTCACGTTTCCATTTATGTACAATTGCGCTAAGCCGTTCAAGCGATCTTCACCCATTGACGCTCGCAAGTAATTTTTCAGGTAGCGCAAGTTTGAAAACGATCGTTCGGATGTGGCCGTAGTTACAGGTAGTGTAACTAGAATCTAAAAATTGTCGATGATTCAAAGTTTCGAAAATCAAAACTCATTTACTTATATTTCAAATTTTTGTCCACTCCATTTGCCGGTAATTTGGATAAATCGTACGACTCGTCAAAGACTTGAGGGACCCAATCAGACGTTTCAACATCGACTGTATCAACTGTGCTGGTTTCGTCGTTATCAACTGCGTTGATTTCATCGTTCTCATCCGTTTCTGCTACGCTCGAATCGTTATTTTCAACCGGACAATTATCGACACGATTTTTTTTTTAAAATACATCTAGACTAGTTTGATTTCGCTTCAGACTAGAATGATTGCGCTTCATTCTGAATTGAATACACTTTAAAAACTGTTAGGAAAATGAGTGGTGAACAATATTATTAAATAAAATAGTGATTCTATACACTATTGTTAACACACAAAACAATTGACAAAATTGAAAAATTTATTCAATCGCCAAGGGGTGGGTAATTACCCTCCCTACCACCCCCTTAAATACGGTCTTGAATGTGACGTGCTTGAATAGTGTTCATGAAACAAAAAAAAACTGGGCGGCAAGACAGGCAAAAAATTTTATATCCCGAATGCCTGGAAAAGTCTTGGAATTCCAATTAGGTTACGGAGTGGTGAGATCTTGGCCAACTGGTCACCATCTCCGACTACTGGTCTCAAGAGGCAGGATCGATTGCAGGTGTAACCAGAAATTGAATTTCTCGAATCTGGCATAGGCAGACATAGCCTTCCATCTTTGCAGGATTGGTAAATTGTATAGGCCTGCTCGGAACACTGCTTGTCAGGGTCTACTCAGCCTGATTCTACCTTGGTGGTGAGGTGCAGAGAATGACGAGGTGGGCCTATTCCACATGTGAGGTACATAGTGAAATTTTTTCTGCTTGTCACACAATTGCTAGCCTGCCTACACAAAGTGAGAAAAGCACTCAAAGAATATGCGCAGGATCTAATAAGCTACTCGGCTATTGCACCTAATCAGGCCAAAACCTTTGGTAGAAATAGACTGCAACACTTTGGGTGGTCATGATCTGAGATCAGCTGCATTCGTTTTAGCTAACTGCAGGTGATGGGATGATTCTCTGAGCTCAGGTAACTTTGGACAAACGGGTAATACAAAGAGGTCAGGCCGACAATTGAGTTGCAAATGTAGACTAGCACTCCAGAAATCTGGGTCTTGAATTTGGAAAATAGGGTGTAGCCAGGAGTTGGACAACCTGGGTTACAAGCATTGGAGGCAGATTTCCTCACCACTAGACCATGACACCATGTGGTGTAACCAGATTAAAGTGCTGCCTTTTAGCTACGATTCTTAGCATAAAACTCCAATGCTTGGTGGTCCTGAACCTACAACACAGGCGAAGACTCATGCTTGGGCTCAGGCTCAGGCTTATCAAAACATTTGAAAAATAGGGCCTAGCCAGGAGTAGAACAACGTGGGTTGCAAGCATTCCGGGCTGATGTCCTGACCACTAGGCCACCACACAGCGAGGTGAACCCAGATTAAGGTGCTCCCCTAAGCTATGATTTTTAGCATACAACTCCAATGCTTGATGGTCGTGAACCTACAACCTTTGGCAAGTAGGAGCCTAGCTGCTGCTTTGAACTGGAAATCAGTATTGCATCTAAACACCAGAATGATAAATGGTGTGAACAAAATGGGAATTTTTACCATCAAATAATGGTCGAACTATTGAATCAAAAAGTCTAACCTTTAGAAATAAGCGCCAACTTTTGGTGTTGCTTCTAACCTATTACAGTTATCTTACAGAAATGTTCACTATTCGTGGTGTATTGACGTGCAGCGATGGCAAAACATTCCCAGCTGTTTACAATGGGGTACGTGTACAACAATATATCAGATCTAAGGGTGAGCGTTCAACATTGTAAATGATTAAAAAAACATTTACTATACAGCTTTTTCAAGATGCCGTTGGTTTATCTGAAGAATATCCATTTGAAGACTTGATCACTGTCTCTCAAGGAGGACAATTTATCATTGATGTGCCTGTTTATATGCCAGTGGGTGATGAGGAAATAATAGAGCATGCTATTGAATTTGAAGATAACAGAATGTTTTGCGGTGAAGGGTACTTGCAGCATACCAAAGTCCTGATCAAGCACCAGAAGCATCAAGATGTTGGCGAAGTGGAATTGAAGATTGACGATTAGGGCGACGAGTTGTAAATCAATTTGAACGCAGTTTTAATCAAGTTACTCTGTTCAGTAGTGATTTTTGCAAATCAGCATTTTATTCTCGGTTAGTACAGTGGTTTTTGTCGTTTTTCTTTTTGCGGATTATTAGTCAATAAATGTTCACTGTTCAGTCTTATTATTGCATCACTCAGTGTCTGACGGAGGTACGGAATTTAGTGCCATATTTGAGGTTCATGTGGTTTTCCTGTTCTTGAAGGAGTCTGGACTCAAACTTTCTGAACTGTAGGCCAAGCTGTGATAAGACAGGTATACGCGCCCATGAAAAGCACACCTTCAAGAGAAAAAAATCAAGCAGACCACGGAAGTGGAAGTACCAGGATCCAGCAATGTAGGAACAAAAAGCATTGAAATAGGGAACACATGGAATAGAACCTCTGTGAGGAGGTGCCTGAGCAGACGCAATGGCCCACTGTTGTATTTTAAGATGGCCGGGGTTTTGAGAATAGAGGCAGGAATTGGTCCTTAATGCACATATTTCCAACACCCACGCTTACCCGATTAATTACGTACTTAAACCTGACAATGCTCAGCCTGCAAATTGAGAAAGCTTAGTTTCTTAATTTGTCTCCCTATTATGTGATGTAAAAGAGGGGAAAATCTTCTCCTTACTTTTGTCACATTAAACGAAATCGGGAGCCATGTCACATTAACTGAATAAATGATCAGTCAAATTGATGAGAAAAACCCATACCATATCCCGTAGGAAATACAGCCATGACACTGTGATTGACATGCTGTGACCCTGTTGGGTGGCTCACTAATATATTCGTTTCGGGAAGCTAACCCAGCTGGTACTAACACAGGAAAACCTATGGTGTACCTCGGCCTTGTCCTTGGGTTATGCTGTAGAATAATGGACAACACGGCCGGGTCAGGGGTGCCAATCCCTAGTCCTCACTCACCGGAATGAGGGATGGTGCCATTCAGAGAATGGCATACTGTAGGGGACCCGATTGTTAACCTAAATCCCCTTATTGGCCCTGACCTTAAGGGTCTGAGGGCTTTCTCAACTGAGGGTACTTCCGAGGGAAACTAGCTTAGGGGAGACTCCCACAAATATACCCTCAACACTAATAACCCCTGAGAAGACTCACTAATCCTCTTCTTAACCTACTCGACGCTGGGCGACAGGTTCGGGGGTCAAACTGTGGGTCCTACGGACGGCAACGAACGGGAACGGGGATCCCGGTGATTTGGCATAGGGTAATGCGGCTGCTGATCAGCAGGCGGCGGTAACAAACATTTCCTCGGCGAGGGCGATGGGGGTTCTACAATTAACGGCGACGGGGATGGGTTCCTACGGTCGGATTACTGTAGTGGTAACGTATAAGGAAGCTGGAGGCAGAAATATGCAAATTTTATTCGATGAGCAGCCAACGCAGTTGACAATATAAAAAATATAATAAAAGTCGATGACGGCAAACGCGGATGCAAGGCTAAAAGACGAAACACCAGTTAGGCCCAAAAAGGGTCGGAATTAGACGAAACATGCCCTTTTAATGGGCTCCATAAACTACAGTATGCCTTGAGCCGAGTTAACGCTCCTCCAAGCTAACTTCTGCAGCGGAAATCACTGCAGAAGATGCCTATGGTCACATAGACATTTTCCAGTTCACAACGTTAAGCATTGGGGCGAGTTTTCACTCTCCATGCTTAACATAGGAGCGTCACTAGTCAAAATTTCAAAATAACAGCGATGAGCTCGGAGAGCTTATCTCTAACCGAAATTCTTGACCAGCGGGCACATACCATAGTCTACGTGTATAACAAAATAATAATTCGAAAGGGAAATGGAATGTGTGCAAAAGCAACAGAAATAAAAGATAAAAAGTACACACATAAATTGCATGTAAAAATTATAAAAACGAAATGCAAAATTGATGCAAATTCCTGTAACACAAAACGTAACGAAAAATATAATGAAAAATTGTGATGTGAATCACGTGACGTTCGACGAAATCCGTCGGCACATGACACATGTAACAATATAAAAATGAAACACAAAGTTAACGTAAGTTACAGTAAAACAAAAACGTGGTGAAAAACATAATGGAAAAACATGATGTGAATCACGTGACATTGGGCGAAATTTGTCGGCACGTGACACTTTTATCTAACATAAAATGAACACTTACGCATACAACCAATGACTAGGTGAGATTACATAAAAATTCCCTCGTGCTGGGGAAAAACTGTATATTTGCACACGGGGAGGCGAACTAATGGCGAACATATAACACACAATTAATAAAGAGTGAACCCAATGTATGCGTGCCGAATTTGCACTACAGTAAGACGCCTCTCGATGGTCCGCGTTGCTCACTCCACTTTGGACTTGTGCGCCTCTTCATACTAACGACAAACATTGGAAAAATCTTACAAATCGGCGTAAACACACTACAACACCACCAGGTTAAATAGAACGTCTAATTAGGTAATTTTCGGCCCTGATGACCCAGTCGTTACAGCTCTTCAAAGTTCAGGGATCAAAGCCCAGTGCCATCGATGAGGCAAGTTGAATGCTCTTTGGGTGGTGATTCAGCATCAAAAGTGCAAACATTTCAAGTATTCAATCGAAAACTTAAATTTTATGCTTGAAAACTTGAAAACTTTTATCAATTTCTTCAAATTTCTTGGTTGAAAATTGCAATTTTTTTGAAATTTTTCCATTCAAAATTTGAATTTTTCGATTGAAAATTCGAATTTTTCGGAATTTTCCGAGTCAAATTCGAATTTTCAGAGACTTACTCGTATGAGCTTTGAATTTATCGAAATTTTTACGATTGAAAATTTAAACTTTTTTCTGGAAAACTCGAATTTTTCGATGTTTTTTTGATTGAAGAATTCGGATTTTTCGAAACTTTTCGATTAAAAATTTGAATTTGTCGAAATTTTTATGATCGAAAATTTGAATTTTATGATTGAAATTTCTAATTTATTTGAATTTTTTGATTAAAAATTTAAATTTTTTGAACTTTCTTGATTGAAAATGGAAATTTTCCCAATTGCAAATTCAAATGTTTTTGGAATTTTCGGTGAATTCGGGCACATTCGACATGCCTTGATGCTACCTGATGGGAACATCTAGTTTGTTTTTTGAAAATCTCCTTATTGAAAATTGAATTTTTTGGATTAAAATTCGAAATTTTTGGAACTTTTTGATATTAAATTCGAATTGTTGGAAAATTTTTGATATAAAATTCTAATTTGTCGAAATTTTTATGAATGAAAATTTGAATTTTATAATTGAAAAGTCGAATTTTTCCAAAATTTTTTGGTTGAAAATTCAAGCTTCTCGAAATTTTTTCGATTAAAAATTCGAATTCGTTGGAATTTTTTGATCGAAAATTTAAATTTTTTTAAATTTCCTGATTGGAAATTGCAATTTTCTTGAAATTTTTATGACTGAAAATTTGAATTTTATAATTGAGAAGTTGAGTTTTTCCAAAATTTTTGATATAAAATTTGAATTTGTCGAAATTTTTATGATCGAAAATTTGAATTTTATGATTGAAATTTCTAATTTATTTGAATTTTATGATTGAAATTTCTAATTTATTTGAATTTTTTGATTAAAAATTTAAGTTTTTTGAAATTTCTTGATTGAAAATAGAAATTTTTCCAATTGAAAATTCGAATTTTTTTGAAATTTTCGGTGAATCGGGCACATTCGACATGCCTTGATGCTGCCTGATAGAAACATCTTGTTTCGATATTGGTGTTTTTTCAGAAAAAGTTTTTTTGAAAATCTTATTGAAAATTGAATTTTTTGGATTAAAATTCGAAATTTTCGGAACTTTTTGATATTAAATTGGAATTGTTTGGAAATTTGTGATATGAAATTCCAATTTTTCGAAATTTTCATGACTGAAAAGTCGAATTTTTCAAAAATTTTTTGGTTGAAAATTCAAGCTTCTCGAAATTTTTTCGATTGAAAATTCGAATTCGTTGGAATTTTTTGATCGAAAATTTAAATTTTTTTTAATTTCCTGATTGGAAATTGCAATTTTCTTGAAGTTTTTTCATTCAAAATTATTTTTTGATTGAAAATTCGAATTTTTCCAAACTGTTTGATTAAAAATTTGAATTTGTCGAAATTTTTATGATCGAAAATCTGAATTTTATGATTGAAATTTCTAATTTATTTGAATTTTTTGATTAAAAATTTAAATTTTTTGAACTTTCTTGATTGAAAATGGAAATTTTCCCAATTGCAAATTCAAATGTTTTTGGAATTTTCGGTGAATTCGGGCACATTCGACATGCCTTGATGCTACCTGATGGGAACATCTAGTTTGTTTTTTGAAAATCTCCTTATTGAAAATTGAATTTTTTGGATTAAAATTCGAAATTTTTGGAACTTTTTGATATTAAATTGGAATTGTTTGGAAATTTGTGATATGAAATTCCAATTTGTCGAAATTTTCATGACTGAAAATTTGAATTTTATAATTGAAAAGTCGGATTTTTCAAAAATTTTTTGGTTGAAAATTCAAGCTTCTCGAAATTTTTTCGATTGAAAATTCGAATTCGTTGGAATTTTTTGTTCAAAAATTTAAATTTTTTTAAATTTCTCGATTGAAAATTACAATTTTTATGAAATTTTTTGATTCAAAATTTGAATTTTTCGATTGAAAATTGCGAATTTCTCGTTTTTCGATTGAAAATTCTAATTTATTTAAATATTTTGATTAAACATTTAAATTTTTTGATTAAAAATTTGAATTTTTTCATTTCTTGATTGAAAATTTGAGTTTTATGACTGGAAAATCAAATTTATAATTTTTTTATTGAAATTCCCAATTTATTCAAATTTTTTGACTGTAAATTCGAAGTTTGAATAAATAACTTTCAAAAAACTTTTTCTAAAAAAAACACCAATATCCAAACTAGATGTTCTCATCAGGCAGCATCAAGGCATGTCAAATAAGCCTGAATTCACCAAAAATTAAAAAAAAATCGAATTTTCAATCGGAAAAATTTTCATTTTCAGTCAAGAAATTTCAAAAAATTCAAATTTCAATCGAAAAATTTCAAAAAAAGTTCGAATTTACAGTCAAAAAATTTGAATAAATTGTAAATTTCGATCAAAAAAAAAATAATAAATTCGACTTTAAAATCATAAAATTCTAATGTTCGATCATAAAAATTCCCACAAATTCGAATTTTATACCAAAAAGTTTCAAAAAATTCAAATATTTAATAAAAAAACAAATCAAGAAAATTGCAATTTTCAATCAAGAAATTTCGAAAAATTTAAATTTTTGATCGAAAAATTCTAACAAATTCGAATTTTCAATCGAAAAAATTTCAAGAAACTTAAATTTTCAATCAAAAAATTTTTGAAAAATTCGACTTTTCAAATATAAAATTGAAATTTTCAATCATAAAAATTTCGACAAATTCGAATTTTATATCAAAAAGTTCCAAACAATTCGAATTTTCAATAAATAACTTTCAAGAAACTTTTTCTGAAAAAAACACCAATATCCAAACTAGATGTTCTCATCAGGCAGCGTCAAGGCATGTCAACTGAGCCAAAATTCACGAAAAATTCCAGAAAAAATCGAGTTTTTAATCGGGAAAATTTGCGTTTTCAGTCAAGAAATTTCAAACAATTCAAATTTCGATCCAAAAATTCCAAAAAAATTCGAATTTACAGTCAAAAAATGTGAATAAATAGGAAATTTCAATCAAAAAAAAAATTATAAATTCGACTTTTCAATCATAAAACTCAAATTTTCAATCAAGAAATTTCAAAAAATTCAATTTTCCAGGGATTGTCCTTAATGCACGTGTTTCCAACACCAATGCTTACCGGAGAACTCAAACTCTTAAAATACTTAAACCCCACAATATGGCAGGCGGGAGGAGACACACGAATGGTAAAAATAGAACCAGACTGCCAATGAAAAGAAGTCACCGCAGGCGTGCCGAATCCGGGCTACAGTAAGACGCTCTTTGATGGTCCGCTTTGCGTGATCAAACCTGTACTTGCGTGCATCTTCGTAAAATTGACAAGCTATCTTAAAATTGGCGAAAAAAGCTCATGGAGCTCTCCTAAAGGAAGTTTCTAGCTAAAAAGTCTAATTGACCCTGTAACGACCAGATTTTGTAAAGCACTTTACTTCAACCAAATGGGGCGGTCGATACGGCTACAACGGAGCGGGGGGAAACGGGCGGTTCAACAATACGGAGCAATGTGGATACAAATCGACGGCTGCTTTGAGACGTCGACAATAATACACGAAACAACGCGGTCTCAGCTTGCAAATAATTAACGGCCTCGGTTTAATAGCTTTCGTAAAAATGGCGCTTGCAAATTATGAGACGATCGCGAGCAACAAAAATTAAAACCACGAATATTAATGACAAAAATCATGCTTTGCTTCTCTTTAAATACGACGTTTTTGGCCACTCCCTGGGCGTCCCGGGAGGTCGTGTTTCCGTCGATCTTCTTCCACCAATCGCTGCTTCGCTTACCTGTTTCCGCCTACTGTATGCTTCTTTAGCCACGCCTCTTGCTTTAATTTACTCTTAATTTCCACGCTTGCATGCCTTTTAACCTACAGTATGCTTTGCCGCCTCCTAAATCTTCTGTCTGGGTCGGGATTTCTGTACTTTCTACATGGGCAGGTGTGTTTACGCGTTTTGGAGGGGAATATTGTACCTACAGAATGTGTATCTTCATGTGCATTGCGAGGGCCAGGTGCCAATGTGGAAATAATTATGTCCGTCTTTAATTGGGTCAATGGGGTGTGGAATGATCAAAATAAAGTGCTTCACATGAATTTATGAGAATGTTTGGGTGTGAATTCCAGACACCCTTGAGACGATAGATTAATAAATGAAAATATATCTAATAAATGAATATCACATACTGTACAATTTGTATTTACACTAATGCTTCAGCATGTACGTTACAACCCTAATGCTTCAAAACTTTAGATTATATGTTGAAAAGAAAAGAAAAATTTTCTGGGTAATTTTTTTTTTCTTTTTTTCGATAGAGGCATTGTGGCAACAAATTCAACATCCGAGTCTGTCGAGAAACATTTACACCAGGCTACACCCTTTTTTTCAAATTTATTTTCACACCAAAAATTTCCATATAGTTTCATTTCTAAAAAGTCAGCAACTTCATTGGTCGGCAGTTCAAAGAAGCAGGTATGCTACCACTTGCCAAAAGTCCTAGGTTCACGACTATCAAGCATTGGAGTTGTACGCTAAAAATTGTAGCCATGGGGAGCACCCTGATCTGGGTTGCCTTCCTGGTGTGGTAGTCCAGTGGTGAGGACATCAGACCGGAAGACTAGTAATCCAGGTTCGACTCCTTGAGCCTACTTTGAACATGGAAGTAGAATTCAATGGGTTGAAGCATTGGGTGTACGTTCTACATGGAAGTAGAATTCTATATGTGGAAGCTTCGGGCGTACTTTCTACACTCCCTGTATTGGGCCACGTACTTAACAAAATCTGGATCTTATTACATTGTTGACCATACTTTCTACACCCGCTGTATCACATGGCATGTTATACGAATTTGAGTCGCCAGCTATACTTTCTACACCACCTGTATCACATTACACAGTTAAGCCAGGAAACTTTAATTTTTATGTTTTGCGCACGGGTATATTTTGTGTACTCCTTGTAGGGGCTCATAGAACTACTGAATTAGCCAAAAAATGAAAATTTACATGCTTTTCTCAAAAACACTGCTAAAATTTATGTTTGGATTTTCGCTTTTGCTCAACAGCATATGTTTTAGTGGTGCGTCTGGCTATTCATTACTAGAGATAGGAATTTAAAGGGCAAAAATAAGACCAAAAAAGGGCGGGAAAAAGGACAAAATATCAACCAAAAAAGGGCACAAAAAAGGGCATTTTTAATTTCATAAAACCGTTAATTTTTTACAAGATTCATTCCATAACATCATCATCTTCGTCAGAAATCGAAGCAAATTTGTTAAAAGCAACAACATTAAGCATTTCAATGTTTTCAAAAGTTAAACGTCGTCGCCTGTCACTTAAAATCATTTTGTATTGTGAAAATGACCGTTCAACTTCGACTGAAACCAATGGGGCATACAACGTCTTCAGATGAAACTCGGGATCATTGTTTTCAACGAATCGCTTAATATCTGGATTTTTTCTTAAACTAGCATCAAATTTTTCCCTGGCAAATCCAGTTAGCATTTCGCCAGCTTCCATAAAAATTTTCCACTGCTCTTCTTTCTTGAAATTTCGAGTTTCAAGCGTTTCAATTGCACCAGTCTAAAAAGAATGTCTTAAAACTTTTAAAATATGCAACCATTGTTTTTTACACAAATAAGGCCTTATTCAGGGAAAAAATTTGGAAATGAGGGGAAAAATTTGGACCTTTTCCGAAATTGGGGAACCTGCCTTTGGGGGAAAAAACTTGTACACAACTCTCTAATCCACTTATGCTTACCAGCGATTTAAACATTGCTGCATTAAAAAGTTCATCTTTGAGCAAGTCACTGCTAACTAACTGCTTGGCAGTTTCACATGATTTCGAGTCATTGGCAACAGCATTCACAAATTCGACAATTTTGTGAAAATTCTCACAGTAAAATGTTGCCGACTTTATCCAAGTACCCCATCGGGTAACTACTGGATCAGGTGGAATTGGAAGAGCTGAAATGTAAGTGAAAACTTAATTTTGGCTTGGTTTAAAGTAAAAAACAAAAAAAAAACATGGTGTAAAACTTAGCACATACATGTTAACTCTTTAAACAATTGTATTCGAGCTGGGGCCTTCAGCAGAATTTTCTGCATTGAAGAAATAAATTGATTCGCTGTAGAATATTCATCTCGAATCGTTTCGGCAACTCTATGCAATCCATGGGCCAGACACGTGACGTGATGCAAATTTGGGAACATGGGTTTAAGATTTGAAAGAGCCAGAATCATATACGATGCTTGATCCGTAACAGCAAGCCACAACTTTTCATATCGAATAATTCCATTCCAGAGAAAAGAGCAGCTTTCAATTATCGATTGCATAACAGTAGAATTATTTGTTCTCTCCAAGGAAAACATCTTGAAAATAATGCATACAAATTATAGTTTACATACATAGGGTAAAATCAACAGAAACAATTAAAATAGAAATCACTGAACTTGCCTTAAACAACATAGGCTTAATAGGTGTTGAATTAAGTGGCATAACAAGTACATTCAACACGTAACGTTGCGAAACATCCGTTGTTTCGTCAAAAATTAAGCAAATAGGGCTATCGCCAACTTGTAACTTAATTTTTTCAATTGTTTCATCGTAAATTGTTTTAACGTAATTTTTTCGAATTAAGCTTTCATCGGGAATATGGTGCGATGTATATTTTTCAAGAAATTGACGAAAAGGAGTTGAATTTACTTTAAAAATTGGAATTCCTGATTCGACTAAAGCACGAGTCAAGTCCACACAAAATAATTTTTGGCCGCTGGAGCCAGACTGCAAAACGTTAGTTGTTAAAAATTGCTGCTTTTGTTTCTTATCTTGGGCCTTTGCAGTTAAATCCTTGTGACGTTGACAAGACAAATGCTGAATAATTCGATCAGAATTGTGCCGATCGTCAATTTTAATTGGAACGTCGCACAAGCTGCATTTAACAACCGAGCCATCAGTTTCAATGAAATCATTTTTGTACTTAGCAACAATGCTAAAAAGCTTGCTGCGGGTTACTTTTGACATAATAAAAGTTGGGGGCACAAAGCTAAAATTTCGAAAAAACAATATTTTGAAAAAAATATTACAGTAAACCTACCTTTTTACCGTTTTAATAAAATTATGAACTTTATGATCACAAAAATTGTGCAAAAACGGGCAAAAACATAATAATTTGCTAAAAACGGGCAAATCATCTAAAATCATTAAAAACGGGAAAAAAAAGGGCAAAAAAGGGCTGCCCTTTAAATTCCTATCTCTATTCATTACATACACTGCATGCCCGGCACTCCCCACCACCACCACCACAACAACCACAATTTCTGAACCATCCACGTGGCTTGGTTAGGGCAGTTGATAGCACATCTGCCTTGTATGCAGAAGGTTGATGGTTCGAGCCCCTCACCGAGCATTATTTTTCTGACGCACCAGCTACATATGACACATACACCTGACATACAGTTTGCTAGTTTGCTCAGCCGTGTATTTTAGCTGACATACAGCATGAAATTTCGTACCATTTGTCTGCTTGGCGCCTGTAATTGTGACAGGTGCAAAAAAACTCATCATGGGGAAAGACTAAAAATAGCAACAGACTTTCTTTTCAACATCAACAAATATTAATGTAATGGCAAATGTCGCAGTGTATGTCACACATTATGTTACCTTATATGTTGCACTCTTGAACATCTTAATGTTGCCACACTTTTGGAAAAAGCATATATGTCGCAACAGGTATGTCGGGAGAAATGTTGCTATGTGAACTGAGCTTAAAACCAGGGTTTGGAACCAGTTTATATAGTCTCCTTTAAGAATCAATCAGCCGAGACAGTTGCTCCACTGTCAAAGATGCCGAAATGGTTGAGCAAACCAAATCCATTGAAATGATCTAGCAAGTGACAAAGTTGACATGGACTTGGCACATGTGGAAGCACTTACCTTTTAACTTACCCTTGTCAGGCTGCAGATTTCAATCCAAAAGTTGAATTTTTCCCATTAGTTTGCCGAGTTAACAATGCCATTGTTAAGTATGGAGTCGGCAATAAAGTAATGTCCATTTTGGGCCATGCGTGTTATCAATCAACTTTTTTTTTAAATCTAGCCAACTAGTTGGTTCCTACTGTCCTTTTTATTGATACGTAAAACGAAGGGTTAGCCAGCCGACCATGTACGTCCTTGCACTCTGTATGAATAAGATATGGGCGGAACTGCACTACGGGCAACCAGAAATATATGGCAAGCATATGGTGAACCTGCTGAGTCCAAACATGTAGTTGAACAGTGGTTTGCAATGTTCAGGACTGGCATCAGCAGTATCAAAGATGAATTTTGTAGTGGACAACCAGCTGAAGTATAACGCGCAGACATCCAAGAACAGCTGGACCTCAATCCGAAAGCACCCTCAAGGGAAATGGCGAAGTTCTCACAGTTACCCACACTGCTATTGAAAATTAAATGAAGCCGAATAATGAAGTTTGCAAGCTGCCTCATAAGTTGAGTGATCACGCTATGCAACAGCATGTTATCATTTACAGGTCCTTACCTTCACAGTACAAAATCGAGCCTTTCCTTGATTGCATCATTACTGGAGATGAAAAGTCGGTTGTGTACGGGAGGCGACAATACTATTGGCCCAGTGGTAGCACTCTAGACTCTCAATCAATCGACCAGGGTTCAATTCCATCCACCAGCAAATTTTGTAAAAAGAGTTTATTGTCGCCTAACATAGTAGGTAGACTACCCAAACATCCCATTATTATGATGACTGTATTTTTCCTTCATTGTGTGCCTACTGGTGTTGTATTTATAAATGTAAGTCGAGGCATTGAAAGAGCAGGCAGGCAGGAGAGTTAGCCAGGGATCGACCCTAATGCACATGTTTCCAGGGCCCATGCTTACCCAAGAAACTTCTAATCATAGAGTACTTAAACCCACAATAATATAACCCAAATTAGAAAACCTTCAGTTTCCTAATTTCAATTCCCGATGCTTACCCAGGGTGAAGGGTACTGATAGTCTACTCCTAAGGAACCAGATAAGGTAACGTAATTCATAAGCATCAGTTAGGTATCACATAAGTTATCACATACCTTATCAGTGTCTTATCTGAAACTAGCAGTCAGATGATCTAAAAATTATGTACTGGTAATGTAAGACGTAAAGTGGTCAAAGATAAGAACTGATAAGACTTGAATTTCATGGTTTGCGTTCCTTTTTTGATTATTAATAGATAGTTATGCACAAATATACACAATAAGGTCGATTTGACATTCATAACAATCCTTTAAGGTAAAATAATGTAATGTGAAAATTTAGATTTCACAAACATTGTCATAACAAGTCATGGATAAAGTCACGTAATACCTAAGCCTAGCTAAGGTAACATCAGTCGTACTGATAGGGCATGTATAAGGTCACGTAGTTTACAAGCACTGTTTATGTAATATATAATAGGTACTGGTAGAAACAGATAAGGTCAGGTACCCAATAGGAATGTATAAAGTAATTTTCAGAAATCTGATATCCTGAATGGTCGAGTAGGACATAAAGTGGTCAGATATTAGAATTTGTTAGGTCCAAATTTGTTTGGAATTGGTGTATAACATTATGATTCTCCATTTCATGGCCTTACATTCACATAAAAATTAATTATATAACTCTTTTATTCTGCCCCTAGGCACAGAATGAATGAACAATACAGTGGTTATAGTAGTGCGACGTTTCAGTAGTCTACCTACTACCTTCCTTCGGTGACAATAAACTCCTTTTTACAAAATTAAATGGGAAGAAAATAACATCAGGCAAGCCTTCAAGAAAAATGGTTATTCCACACCAATCATTAACAAGGCAAATAGAACAAGAAATGCCAATGACCTAGAAAACACTGAAAACAAAGGCACTGTTGTAATACCTTACAGTTGCCAACTAACACAGAAACTGAAGTAAATATGCCACAAGTACGAGGTTCGACTAGTTGTCACAAGTAGAGACACAATCAGGGAAAGAATCAGCAAAGTAGTGCCACCTAGAAACAAAGAGGATACCCAGGGTGTAGTATACCAATGACACGTATTGGATAAACGCATTGCCATCGTAACCATCACCAAACACTGTTCGAAAAATAATGCTTGACCGGGATTTGAACCCGGGTCTCTGTGACTATAGTTGAGCATTCTTCCCTTTGAACTACCGAGCCAGTGTTGCGATTGTTACGAAGGGGTGATGTACGGCAGTGTGACATGTGACATTCCCCGCCCCCCTTGAAAGAAGGACGACCTCGTCTGTTGAAGATGCAGGTTCCTGCGGCCCACCAATGTGGGACCATCCAAGCCTCGCCATGTCATGTATTGGGTGAACACGTTGCCATTGTAACCATCACCAAACACTGTTCGAAAAATAATGCTCGTCCGGGATTCGAACCCGGGTCTCTCTGACTATAATGCACCGTTCTTTGATTTGAACTATGGAGCCAGTGTTGCGATTGTTACGAAGGGGTGATGTATGGCCATGCGACACGTAACACCATATACAACTTTCAAACAAGTTACTACAGGCCCCAATGGCCCAGTGGTAGTGCTCTAGATTCTCAATCAAAGGACGAGGGTTTAATTCCCTCCAGCTGCGAATTTTGTAAAAAGAGTTTTTTGTCACCTGAGGAAGGTAGTAGGTAGACTACGGAAATGTCCCATAATCAAAACCACTGTATTGTCCATTCATTGTGTGCCTAGGGGCAGAATAAAAGTGTTATCTTTTTTTACGTGATTGTAAGGCCAAGAAATGGAGAATTATTAGGGAACTGGCGAGTCTGTTGATGATTGTTGTGAATTTGGGCTCAATCAACATGCCTTGATGCTGGCTGACGGGAACATCTAGTTAGGATATTGGTGTTTTTTTGCGAAAAAAAAGAAATTCGCATGATGATTAGGACACAAATTCTATGCTAATGTTTCAACAATTTCGAAATTCAATGGAATAGCTCATTGGTTAATGTCGTGTAACCATACCTTTCCAGGTAGTCTCGGTGCACAGAGTTTTTTCCATCATGAAAAAAATGATGGTAATTTTTCCTTCAAGTATGGAATATTTTCACAAATTATTACTTTTCTACTCCAAAATGAAAATTTCTCGCACCATAAATTGTACAACTAATATTAAAAGCGGTATATAAGGTTTTAGCTGTGGCTAAAATTTCCCAACCTTGGCTTTTGCCAGAGAACTATTTACATTGGACGATTTACTATTAAACATCTGTTTATTTAACAATTGGATTGAACACCTTTACTCATTTGAATGATAATCTACATTAAGCCAAATAGGAATTATTCCTTCGCTAAAATTTCGCCCCGATATGGTGAACCATCGGCTTTTCTTTTTTATTTTTATAACTTTGTGTAATGCTTTCGATGTGCCGGAGAGGTACGTGAATGATGAAAGCGTTGCGTCAGCCTTCAATAAATATGCCCAAAGTATACACGCTATCGTCGGATATAACACAAGTTTGGGAGTCACGTTGAACAATGGTCTGAAAGTGTTGTTCTTCGAGCATAAGCGACACACTCGAAACAAAACCAGCATCAGATTGGATATCAATGTTGGTGAGCACTTTTATTTGCATGATCAAGGTAGTAAAATTTGACTGTACGAGAGGTGACTGTGTTGGGCTACTGTGGGGTCAAGATGAAGATGTAACTGACCTTTGGGTTTATACAAAGGAAGTTGCTACAGTTCTGACCACGGGCTAACAAAAACCTAACCACACCAAAACTGTTCCACACAGATTGTCAGATACCTTCACCAGTACTTCACTAAACCTCAGGCAGAACACTTTGGTACGTACCTCAGGAGCTCCTACCCAAGTCTCCACTCCTAATCTCAAAAACCTTACTCTAGGCTCATAAAACCATGCAAGTTACTGTCTCAATGTTGTATTGGGAAAACGAGGCTAAGTTGTCGAATAATACAATAAAAGTTAATATAAATCTGATGTCAGATGGTGATGCAATCATGACCAAAAACCAATGATAAAAAATAACCAACTAAACAGTGGTATTGCAAATCTATGTTAATTTGTCTTTTCTTTCTTGTCACTTTTCGCCGCGTCCACCACCTGCACACCAACACTGGAAGTTAAACACGTGCACCTACAGTAACCCTGCCCACTGTGAAACATGCACACACATTCTCACTCAAGTCCATTTTCTGATCGATTGTGAGCACAAATGATTTCTATATCTTATTATCCTAGAACATACCAACAAATTTTCCGGCTTAGGCCTCATGGGTAGGCAAACTGAGGCCTTGTGCAGTAGCATACTGTAACTTGTGCATCATATCATAAATTGGCAATAACACAACGACCACTCTACAAGATATAGGGAAATTGAAAAAGCTGACACATCTTTCCAATACCATTTTCATCAGTTCCATGAATCCGGTTATCTGCCAAAGTGTGAATTCATAGGGCGTTTCGGCCAATTTTAGTGCTTTTCATAACATGGTGACCATTTTGAAGAAACATCCGCATGCACACACCCGACCGAACATAGTGGACTATTCCAGGCTAATTACTGTAGGTTTGAAACTTGGTAGGTGCGTGTGTGAGTTTTTATTCTTATTAGTCACTGCTCCCCTGGGTTTACCAGAGACCCTGGCCACCCCCTCAGGGCCAAGAAAATCATCAAACACCCCCATTTGCACAGAAGCGGTAGTCGGCATGGGGTACGCGTACACCGGCGCGGGGAACAAAAAGCGGTTTTGAAAGTCGATAAGTGCGATAAACGATGAATAGAAGTGAAAACGGCTGTGCGGATTTGGGGAGACACGGTTCGCTTTCAGGGATGCGATTCATCTGGGGAAACACGGTTCGCTTTCAGGGATGCGATTCATCCAATTCGTAAGGAGCGATTTAGGGTTGCCATGGCTGCGATACCACATACACTTGTAGAACGCGGCGCGTATTTCTGGTTTCATCGATTGAGCGTGGCGAAGCAGTAAGTCGTTGACAGAGGGGTATTCTTCGGCGGAGCAGGGCGACCCTTAAAGTGCGGCCAACAGCATGAAAGAAGTCAGCCGTCGGAACCAATCTCCGTCCACCTGTAAAAAATTAAGAATGGTGGAGGGGTGATAATGATAATGAGTACCATAATAGGTGCGCTAGCGCAAGGGTTGATCGGCGGCAACGCATTCGGCCCAGAGATCGTCAACCTCGTGATGAAGCGGCGGTAACGCGGGGTCATCCTATTGCATCCGATCGGGGATGGCCAACTTGTATATCGGGGAAACCGGGAAGTTGAGCAGCTCGATAATCCGGTCAGTGAGGTTGCTCTTCATGGCCGAGGTGACAGCTGCTTGCAGTCGCTTGGGATCGTCAAACATGGATCCTGGTTTGAGAGCCGGATCTTCGTCGTCGGAAACGTCCGGTGATTTGTTCCACTCATCTTTTTGTTTCTTCTTCTTTTTCTTTGGCGCTTTCGGAGCGGGGAGAAGTTTCGGATGGGTTGTGCGCGTCAAAACTTTGATGTCTCGAAAACCGTTGGTTACCATTCCTAAACAAAAAGACCGACAGTGGTTGGATGCTGTGCAATCGTACATGAAAAATTTATAAGCTGAGAGAACTTCGTCTTGCATAATGGCGGGTAAGGCGACTTGCCATGTCGTTGGATATATTCGATTGGCGTAGTCGGGGGGTAAAACATCCGACAACGCGGTAAAACATCCGACAACGTGACGGATGCTTTACCCCCCGACTACGCGACACTGTGAAAAGCGGCGATAATGGATTCGGCGAGGTGGTCAATTTTGGCAGCATCCAGCGAGTCGTGGGGAAACAACGCAGGGGCGTCGTAAACCTCGGGGATGAAGCCCTAGCGACCAAAGGCCAAGAACAACAACAACGGATAGTAGGCTTCGAGGCCCGCATAGGCGAGGACGTCGGATTGCAAAAACGACGTCGTCGGGTTGTTGAAGAAATGTGAGGCTGCTGGGAAGCGTAGCGTGAGTTTTGAAACGTCCAGCGCCCACATGGCGGAAACGGTTGCTTTTAACGTACATTTTTCGGGGAAGAAGCCAATGCGTCACGCCAGCTGGTATAGCGGCAGAGATATATCGATGTTTCGGATAAAGCGGTACACGTCGAAATGATTGGCTTTTACGACGGGATCTTTGTTCTTCTTTTGCTGATCAGTCCGGAATTGGGTACCTAGAAGAGCATATATTCCCGCCCAGTCGTCGGCTCCATCGAAGGAAACTACGATGGTGTGTTTGCCGTCGACTAGGGAGATTAGTGCGGTCCAATCTTCCGGGGTAGCGGTGAATGTTTCGAAAACAAACATCGTGCCGTTCGGGAATGCCAGTTAAACATACCGAGGGTAGCTAGACACCGTGGAGTCGGCTGGCATGGGCACCGTAAACTGGAAGTGTTTCATATCGGCGGCCATGATCGATTCGGTGTCGAAACCGACCAGCGTGTAGCCACAGAAGTTTGGTGTGGGTTGGGCGGCCAAGGCCTGCCCCAAACTTCCAGGTGAGAGGAATATCGGTGGCTGCAACACATTCGGGGGTCATGCGTACATAGATATGTACCACGATTCCAAATCGGCGATGCCGGTCAGGCGTTTGACGTTGTTCTCGTGGCAGGCGAAGCTTAGATCGTTTTGGTGGGGCTGCTGCTCGGCCCAATGTACGTATCATTCGTTGACGTTAATTGATTCATGATACGGCGGGGGCTCGTCGGCAGTGGCAGTGGATCTGGTGGACGGTGTCGTCATGTTGAAAAATAAATTTTGAAGAGCGGCTGGAAAATGTGACTATTGCGGATGGAAGCGAAAAGTAGAAATGAAATAGTAAAAGAATAAGCCGCTGAAAGGTGAAGAAAGTGTAAAGTAGGAAAATGCAACACTACTGTTACGAAAAGCAACACAAACACCACTATGTTGATGGGGACTAAAATCAACCTTTCCCGATTAGTCTTATGAGAGTGATAGCGGCCAGGGTTGGGCAGAAATAAACTGAATGGCCTCGCGCTGAACAGTACCTAACATTAAAGAAGAAACCCCCTCCTATCGCAAAAGTGTGGGGACCGGGGCAAAGTGTAATGTGATGGTGTAAAATCGGCCGAGTTTGCTTGTAAGAGACGGGTCGAAGGAAGATGTTTCGAAGCGGCGTGATCTGCATCCTTGCTCGTCAACGAGGTCACCATGATCTAAATTAAACAAACGTGAAGATTATTTACAACGCAGCGTGATGAGTGGGGTATCACGAAAGAAAATTTCCAAAGCAAACTATTGCTGGTGAGAAGTGTGGGGCATATGTGGTCCACCTTCTTTGTTTTCGAATGCGTCCTTTGCAGGTCGTGGAACGAACGGTTTTAGATGCGTTATGGAGACCGTTTGCAGGCGGCCGGGCGCATCGAGGGAGTCGACTGTGATAACGTTTTCGGCTGCATGGGAAGCGTCCATGATGAGAAAAGGTCCGGTGAAGTCGGATTGGATTTTGTTGGCCTTGCACGTGTTGTTGAGAAGAACAAGGTCGTTGACGGCGAAATCACGTTTTCGAGCCTTGCGGTCGAAATATTCTTTGCTGGCGGCCGCGGCTGTGTCGAGGTTAGTTTTAATTGTTTTGTGCATCTTGAGTTGCACTTGCGTAAGAATATGCTGATAGGCGTCGTAATTCAATGGCAAAGTGAGTCGGCGGGCCCAATCGTAGTCGAAGGTGATGCGCGGTTCATATCCTCGTAATAAGCTGAAGGGCGAATGGTGTGTAGCTGTATGTGGCGTGGCGTTGTAGGCAAACATGGCGTAGGGCAAGTAGGGCTCCCAGTTGTCTGGATCGTCGGTGGTATACTTTTTCAGTTGGGCGATCAGTGTTTGATTGAAACGTTCGACCATTCCGTTGCACTGGGGTGGTATGCCATCGTTTTGACCTTGCGGATTTTGAGAAGCTCGCAGATATCTTGCATAAGCTTTGATGTAAAACATCCACCTTGGTCGGAGAGGAGGACGAGCGGGCTACCGTGCGTGAGGACGACATTGTTGATGAAACATTCCACTAATGTTGAAGCCTTTTGATCCGGTATCGGGTGCGCGGACACGAATTTCGTGAAGTAATCCTGAAAAACAATAACGTAAGGACGTTTCTCACCTATGGGCGAAATGTTGACGATGTCGGTTGCCACGATCTCAAATGGGTGTTTGGGTTGAATCGGCAACAGTGGCGGAGGCGGTGATGTGCGCGGCGTTGTTAATTGGCAAATCTTGCAAGTTTTAATCCAATCTCGAACGTTTTCTTCCATGCGGGGCCACCAAAAGTGAGCTTTAATCACTGCTAACATATGGTTTGATCCTTGGTGATTCAAAATTTTCGCGCCATGGAATTGATGAAGTGTTTGATCAACCATGGATGCGGGGACGACTAATTGTTTGACATCTTTAAGCTGACGATACAAAATTTAGTCTTCGAGGAAGAAAATCGGTGGATGTTTGGCGGCATTGTCCGTTCGGAGGGTGGAGATGATTTTTGCTATGACTGGATCCGCAGCTTGAGCTTTCAAAACTTCCTCGTGAGCAGCGATCGTAATGGCCTCGGCCGGGGGCGGTTCGTGGTCCACAGCTACTGGCATTGAATTAGAGAGTGTGGGTTGACTGATAGTCTTTTTGGTCATTGCACGGGTGAGGGCGTTGATTTTGGCGTCGACTTCCGTGGGCGGTGAGGCCGCTGCTGGGCGTAGTTCCAGTACCGTTAAGTCAGTGGCTGTAGTTGCACCAGCAGGGTGGAAATTCTTGCGGAAAATCGTGGCGGTCAAATTTTCGGTGTTCTGGATTGGGGTTTTGTCGCGATCATCTTTTCTGAAGAAGAAGTCGGCGCAAGCGTTGTCTTTACCCTTGATGTATTCAACCCTATAATCGTAGTCTTGGAGGCTGATCGCGAAACGTTGAAGGTGCGAGTTGCGGTGTTTTTCGTCTTTGAGTCATTCGAGTGGCTTGTGGTCGGTGGGAACAATAACTTTTTGGCCATACACATAGTGGCGGTACATCTGGAAGCCGTAGACAATGGCGAGGCATTCATGCTCAGTTGTACTGTAGCGGGTTTCGGCATCGATGAGTACGGGACTATTGTAGGCAATGACCCATTGATCGTTTCCATTTTCTTGATACAAGATTGCTCCAATGGCAGTCGTACTGGCGTCAGTTTGAATAACGAATTGAGCTTTGCCATCGTAGACCGGGTAGCGAAGGAAAGGTGTTGACGTAAGGGCTGATTTGATACCGTCAAATGCGGCGTAATGTTCGTCTGCAGCAATATACTGGGTGTCTTTGCGTAGAAGTCCATACAAAGGACTGGACAACGTTGCCAAATTCGGGATAAAGCGCTGACACCATTGGACTAGACCTAAAAAACTTTGCATACCTTTTTTGGTCTTTGGAAATTCATACTCGGCGATAGCTTCGACTTTCTCCGGATCGGCTGCGATTCCACGGGCGCTAAGAAGGTGTCCCAGGAATTTGACTTGCGGCAGCAGGAATTCGCATTTGTCGGGCCGAAGCGTAAGGTTGGCAGGGCGGAGGGCGTCGAAAAGGATTTGTAAATGCTCCAAATGTTCTTCGAACGAATTCGAGAAAATAATAATATCGTCAATATGAACGAGGCAAATCTTCCAAATGTATGGGCGGAGGATTCTTTCCATTAAGCGTTGGAATTCGGCGGGCGCGTTCTACAAGCCGAAGGGCAAAACTTTGAATCGGAACAAACCTTCTTGGCAGATGAAGGTTGTTTTATCGCAGGAGTCGGCGTCAAGGGGTACCTGCCAGTACCCTGCTTTGAGGTCGAGTGTGGTGAAGAATTTTGCGTGCCCCATGGCCTCTAAATAATCATCAATGCACGGGATTGGAAACTTGTCGCTTGGTGTAACGTCGTTTATTCCGCGGTAGTCAACAACGGGTCTCCATGATCCATCTTTCTTTTTCACCAGGAAGAGCGGTGCGGCCCAGGGTGAGCGGGATGGTTCGATAAAATCGTTGTCAAGCCTTTCCTGAATATGGTGGCATACAATCGGTCTTTGCTCCATTGCGGTGCGATAATAATGACGGGATACGGGCTTTGCAGTGCCGGTGTCGATGCTGATGGTTAATTCGCTAGTGATAGTTGGTTTGTCGCTGGGGAGGCTGAACACATCACGGTGTTGTCAGAGCATCTTGAGGGCTTTTGCTTTTTGTGCGGCAGAAACATAAGTTTTTTGGGTCATTTTGTTTAGAGCCAACTCCAGCTTTTGTTGCGCGGTGTGGCCAGGGAACGATTTATCGAGTGCGGCCGGCTCGTGGTCTGTTAAATGGCGGTCAGCCGCAGCGGTTGCTATCTGGCAATCGGCATAGGTTTTGGAGTACTCTAGCGTGTGCTTTGCCATCGCGATGAGCTGATTTGGTCGGAGTTTGATGCTGTTTGGCGTATTGTTAATGAAAAGTAGGGGGCAATGACGATTGGTGATGTTTACAACTGCAGTTTCGACTGGAAGTTCTGCAGCTACGTTGTTGGTGGCGAGGGGTTGTACAATCACGTCGGGAATGGTCACCGATGTTGTGGGAAAAACGGTACTTTTGACCCATTGCTGGCAGTGTGGCGAAATCGAAATGGAAGCTTGGGCGACGAGAAAAATGGGTTCGGCAAGTTCCCTAACCTCCAGCCGCCAAGGGGGCGGTTGGTGTGGGTTAGGTTGAGCCTGCCGTATCGGTTGTTCAGCTTCAATTTCTTCGGGTTGGCTGAAAATATCCGATTTATCATCATAAAAACTTACTCGCTCGTCCTCTGGGATTTCTTCTAAGACATTGTCGTTAGCCGTGTTTAGGAACAACTCCGTTCGAGGGCGGACCGAGGCGATTACTTTGAGCGGCAGTTTTACGTCTTGGATTTCTATGTAATTATCTTTAAAATTCAAAATGGCGTGGATATCTGGGTGTGCGAGAAAGTCGGTCCCGATGATACATTGGTCATTCCCGTCGTCGTCGAGAATTACGCATTTGATCATGTGCTCTCTGAACGCGGATTCCATCGTGACGACTACTGGGCCATGAGCGTTGACAATGGCGCCATCGGCTACATTGATTTTTCCGCAAATCGGGAGTTGGAGCGATTGCTTGTCGAAAGCGTGTTTGACCAATCCTCAAGACAAACCGGAGCATTGGGCACCTGTGTCGATGAGCGTGTGTGCTTTAACGGCTCCGATCTTGATTGGAATTTGAAAGGCTCTCGTGGAAGCGTACTTGCGGACAAAGGATTTGGAAGATGGCGTAAGGTTATCAATTTGACAAACGGATGAGCGGATGTGGCATGGGTCCTGAAAAGCCCGGCCCGTTGCATTCCAACAGACTATGCGGGGGCTGGCAATCGGTGCGGCGGAAGGGATTTCTTTGGATGGAATGACCATATTGGCCATTGACGTCGATTGATTGTTAGCGCGTTTTTCGAGCGCGGGTGTTGACGCGGCATTCGGTGGCGGAAGTGCGGGTAAGGCTAGTTGTAACTCTGAGGATTGAGAACTGGTGCAACGAGTCTGTTGGCCTTGTGACGTATGGGGCCGGTACAGCGTTGTAGTGAATATGTTGCTCCCAAGATGCTGGGAATTGATGGTTTGGATAGACGGCGTAGGTATTCTGAACAAAATCATTTGGGCGCTGTATAGAATTACTTTCATAAAAATGGTTTCGCATGCCGCGGGCATAGCTTATTCCTCGTTGGGGCGGTCCTCCGCAGGGGGGTCTCCAATCGCGCTGGCTACGGATGTCATTCGAATTGGTTCGTAGATCAGCTTGCCGTGAATGGGCGGCGTAGTTTAGGCGGTTTGGTTCTTGGCGAGATAGTTGTTGAGCATTTTGCCCCTTGAGGCAAACACAATCTTCGGTGTGGTGGGTGCGGGATTTATGAGCGTCGCACCAAAGACCTGGAGGTTGCATCGTGTGCGCGTGGTCTCGGCTGGCGGATCGGTCGAAACAATTGGCGTACGGCTCTCTGTTTTGAGATTGATGACGCGGGCTGTGTTGCCTATTGGTTGGTAATGTTTCCTCTGGGCGTTGTTGGGATGTTCGTTCCTCATAGTCGCGATCATATCTTTGAATCAATTGTTCCAATAGCATCTCCATGCGCGGCGGCTGTGGCGGCGGTGGTTCAATCGCTTGTGGTTGGAAAGAGACGAATTTAGCGGGTGGCGGTGTCAAATTTTGAGGCCTGCGATCCGTAGATGGTGAGCGCTCGTGGTAGCGGTGTTGAGGGCGATCCATGCTGTGGCGGCGTTCAAAGCAGCGGTCAAATGGCTGCGGAGACTTCAGTGGTGGTGCGTCCTGATCGGCTTGGTTTAGGAGGATGGGTCTTTCCGCGGTTCCAATTTCGGCTTTGGTTGCGATGAGGACACTACGGGCTTTAGCTACAGCATCCGCCAATTGTTGGACATTCGTAAAGCTTGTTCACCAATTGTTAATTGATAGAAAACAGGCATTTTTGTCAAAAAGGTTTCAATTACTTGTTTGTGCCGAAAGGTTTGATCTTCATGCTGATACAATAGTTGTACATAAGTCATTACCTTACTCAAAAATGGGGCGGGTTCTTCTCCGACTTCGGGGGTGATTGACGTGAGCTCCCGTTTGAGAGTCATCGGATTGCAATCTGGGGCCAATTGGAACATGAGCAAATGTTTGGCGTCCTCGTACCAAGTCATATCTTGGATCATATCGCTCGGCGTATCGCGGGTAAGTCAGCGTAGTGCGCTCATCTTTACATGGTTGGAGGCGTCATAGCCAAATTCGTTTTCCAGGCGGATGAAGAAGCGTAGCAGACGTTTATTTGTCTGATAATCAACGGGCGCATGTTGTCGACAATTGTCTTGATGCGGCTATCTTCTTCGCGATGAGATGTGCGCGGCATATCGTACCGAGGTTGCGGGTGGTCATAAAAATCGTCTGATGGGTAATCTGAGAAACCGAAATGGTTTGCCGCGGGCGGTTGGTGCCTTTGAAGCGCGGAAGGGTGTAATTCTTAACCGGCGCATGCGGTGCGGGCCAATTCATTATTGTACAGGGTATCCATCGACGGCGCTTTAGGTTTGACTTGATTTGGTAGCCTGCCAAAGACTGGAGCTGGTTCAGTTTCACTGAGAGTTTCGTTGGGGAAATATCTCTTGTTTCCTCGCCATGAAACCGTGAGGACACCGGCGGCGGTCTTGGTGTGGGCAGATTGGGGGCATTAGTTGCGGCGGCGGTTGTAGAAATCAACTGTTGCATTTGCTCGGCGAGGGCGGCGAAGTGCGCGTTTGTAGCTTTGGTTTGTTCCTGGATTTCGTGTTGGATGCCTAGTTGCTGGGCTTGAAATTGATCAGAAATGGCGCCGATAATTTGATCAATCGTTTGCACAGTAGGAACATTGTTGGTTATGTGCGCGGCGGCGGTATTGAGTTGGTCCAGCGCGTCGCGTGCTTCAATCCGAAAGTTTTGGACTTCGTTGGCGTTTGCGATGGCTAGGCTGCTGCGGTGATTGTTTACTGAAGCACGGGTGGCGGCTGGGGCCTGCGGTGGATCGATATTGACAAAGGATTTGGAAGAGTCAGTTCTGGCAACGGTTTGATCACTGTTATTTTGGCTCGCGACGCTTGGCCGCGGCATTTGCGGTGCGGATGGTGCGTTAGGGCAATTTACGGCGGCAATGAGGGGGTTTTGATTTAGCGACAGCGGGAGTTGGGAATTGATCATCGCCGCAGTTGCGGGAATGAGCGGTACTTGCGGTTGTGCCGTCCCGTCTGGCGCAGGGGTACTGAAAGTAGATAAGGGCGGATTATGGGGCGGGAGGCTTACCGTGGGTACCGCTGTCGATTGCCCAATATTTGACGGTCGCGGCAGTAACATTTGATCAAAACTTAGGGCGCGGCGTGCGGCTGTGGCGGCGTTCGGGGAACTAGATTGCGACGGAAGACGTGTGAGGTCTGGTGGCGTATGACTTACTTTTGGCATCTTTTTTCGCAGGGTATAATAACCTAATTTGTAACCTTTGGCGCAGCTGCGGCGGGGTCGAATTTTGGACTCTTTGAGCATTTTCGGATGCAACGCAACAGCCGGGAAAGGCAGCGTACAATCCAAGCGGTCACCAGTGTTGTATTTGCCCGTTTGGTCGGGGCGATAAGCCGTGGGCAGGCTTGGGATTCTGAGGTTGCGTCCTTAATGTACGTGTTTCCCACACCCACATTTACCCGATAATTTAATTACTGGTACTTAAACTCCAACACTAATTGTCCCAACAATTAAAGAAAGCCTAATTTCTTTAATTGTCTCCCTTATTGCGCAAGATCGAAAGGCGAGAGTTTTTTCTACCTTTTAATGTTACGCCATAAAATAAAAAACACTTACGTGAACAAGGCGAAGACGGGCGAGAAAAATAACACAAAATCTACTCCCACGCACGGGCGAGAAAAGACGAAAGGTGCGTGGTGGGAGCCGGCTAGTAATGACTAGTGGTGGCCAGCGGGGCGCACAACTAGTATGAAACGCATAAAAAATATGACAACGATAATGATAATAATGAAAAAGAGAGACCAGCACACGCGTACTGACGTGCGCTACAGTAAGATGGCTGCTAGTGGTCCGCGTTGCTCTCTCCACTTGCCACCTGCGGGCCTCTAACGCGCTTTGACAAAAACGATAAAAATCAGCGGAAAACACACTACAACAGTTCCTCCATAACTGAGTGAAACCCAAAGTACCCCACGGGCAGTGCTAAGTGTGACCAATTGAGTCATTGTAGTGTTTTGTACCAATTTTAGGGATAGAGTGAAACCTCCCCAATTGGTGGGCAAATAGCAAGGCTGATGGTGCCCTGGTCAACACAGCATTAATATATTCCAAATTGTGCACCCACAAGCCCAGCCATCTAAGGATGATAGCAACTACTGCACGAGATAGTAGGGGCATAACTGGACTGGAAATAGTTGTGAAAATACTGAAGAACCATAAGTCACATGTAGATGTGTTGTATTTGAAAAAATTGATGGCATAGAGGAGGTAGGCAGCAGGCAGGAGAGTTAGCCAGGTATTGACTATGATGCACGTGTTTCCAACACCCACACTTACCCAAGGAACTACTAATCTTAATTGTTTACACCCCCCCCCCAATAATATAACACAAGTGGAAAAGGAGGAGATGTTTCTCCTATAAAAATTTCACCTAATAAAAACAGCAACCTACATAACCAATACAATAATTGTGAAATGGGCGGAGCTATACGAAGGAATATTCTACATGCTAAGGAAAACTAAAGGCATGGGGTATGGCAACTAATATGAAAAATATGATAATAATATTATTAGAGAGAGCTTACTGCACAGGTACCAAATCTAGGCTACAGTAAGACATGCCAAAGTGGTCCACTCTGCTCAATCCAAATTCCATCTGCGGGCGTCCTCTCAAAATCGACAAACTATTACAAAAATGGTGAAAATCACACTACAACACCGCTCCCCATTGTCGTAGACCACCTTGAGCGAATGTCACTTGAACAAACAAAACTTGCAAGTAGAGGAACTCCGTCCTAACAGGCCATCACCAGGAGAAGCTGAGGATGCCCCTTGGCAGTGCCCAATGGGGCTGATGGCAATGTTGTAGTGTTTTGAGCCGATTTGAGGATGTGTAGGGCAGGACCTCCGGACTTGGTCCACAAATGTTGCGGCCAAAAGTGCATCAGCAACACCAGGGCCCTACTACTCACTCTGTCTGCACCGATACACTTGAGCCCATGCCAATGATGGGGTTAGACGGGCCACTACCTTTGGGAGATCAGAGAGTGAAGTTGACGTGCTCGTTTGTGACATTGTAGTTGGAATAGTGGTGGAGCAAGGCGTAGAGTGGACTAGATAGTATGGCCACTTGCGGGATGAAGCATTTGCACCACTGCACAAGACTTAATAAACTCTGCATATCTTTCTTCATTTGTGGGAATTGTATTCAGCAAAGGCTTTGACTTTTTGAGGATCAGCAGTGAATTTTTGAGGATCAGTTCCACATCGAGGAGGTGACCTAGGAACTTGACTCATGGTGGCAGGAATTCACACTTGTCGGGCTGAAGCGTAAGGTTGGCTGTGCCTAAAGCATCAAAGATGATTTGCAAATGTTCCAAATGTTTATTGAAAGAATTTGAAAGTAATATTATGTGGTCAATGTAGACAAGGCAAATTTTCAAATTGAATGGGTGTAAAATTCTATTTATTTATTGTTGGAATTCAGCAGGGCTGTTCTTCATGCAAAAGTTCATAACTTTGAAGCGGAACAGACCTTCCCACCAGATGAAGTGTGCTTTGTCACATACATTGTGGTCAAGGGGTACCTCCCAGTATGCTGCTTTCAAATCAAGCATCATAAAAAATTTGGCTTGTCCCATGATGTCCAAGTAGTTGTCGATCTGTGGTATCGGAAAGCAATCACTGGGCCTTACTTCAGTTATGGTGCGGTAGTCTATGAGGGGCGGCAAGAACCATCCTTTTTCTTTCCAGGAATAGCTGTGCAGCCCAAGGCAATGGAGAAGGTTTAATGAAATCATTGTTAAGCATTTCTTGAACATGGCAGTGGACAATCAGTCTTGGCTCCATGGCCCTGCAGTAATAATGGGGGGATACTGGTTTTGCTGTGCTGGTCTCGATGCTGATGGTCCATTTGTTTGCGTGAGTGAGCTTGTGGGGGGGGGGCTAAAGACGTCTCGATTTGGCCGAAGCATTCTGAGGGCCTTTTCTGTCATTTTGTTCATGCCCAATCCCTTGATGGTGTGGTGCCGCAGGGACTTGTCCTATGCAGCTGGTTCATGGTCAGTCAAATTGCAGTCTGAGGCGGCAATGGCGACATGTCATATGCTCAAATCCAAGTGGCTGGTGCATCAGAAAAATAACAGTCAGTGAGGGGCTAGAACCCTCGACCTTCTGCATACCAGGCAGATGCGCTATCCAACTGCAATAACTGAGCCATGTGTATGGTTTGGAAATTGTGGTTATAGTGTCAATGGTGAGTGCAGGGCATGCCACATAATGAATAACCAGACGCACCACTACAACACCCCTCCCCCTTTAAGGAGGAAGGGCCCTGGATGGTCACCAATATTGTATGTCAAAATTGTTAGGCTACTGTGGGTAGAGGATGATGTAACCGACCTTTGGGTTTAGACAAAGGAAGTTGCAACAGTTCTGACCACAGGCTAACAAAAACAATAAACTAAAAACTCTCACACGTTTCACCAGATACCCGCCAGTACTTCACCAAACCTGAGGCAGAACACCTTGGCATGTACCTCAGGAGAACCTACCCAAGTCTCCACTCCTAATCTTATAAAATCCTCCACTACGCTCACAAAACAATACAAGTTACCTGTCCAACTTGTATTGGGAATGTGACGGGTGATGCCAAAAACAATAATTAATAATTATATAATAAAAGGTGACTTGCGGTGACACTCTTCTCTATGTAAATTTTCTTTTCTTTTTCATCCTTCCGCCTGCACACTGCCGCTGGAAGCTGAACACGTGCACCTGTGGCAACCCTGACAAAATCCAGGTGGCTAGTGCATCAGAAAAATTACACTCCGTGAGTGGCTCAAATCCTCGACCTTCTGCATACAAGGCAGATGGGCAATCCAACTGTGCTAACTGAGCCATATGGATGGGAAATTGTGGTTCTAGTGGTGATGGTGAGTGGGGGGGGCATGGCTGCGTAATGAATAGCCAGATGCACCCTAACAATAGACACTGATATTGCTGTTTGGAGTCGAAACTGTCACAGCTTCTAAAGTGTGTTTGGTGATGGTGACCAATTGGATGGGGCAAAGTTTGATGCTGTTTGGCCTATTGTAAACCAATGATAGAGGACACACGCAATTGGTGATGTTGATGATGGCACTTTCAAGCCAGAATTTGGTAGTTACTTGATTGTTGGTCGATGGTTGAATGATGAAATGGGGGATCGAGGCGGAAGTTGTTGAGGCAACCTGTTCCCGCTACTTGGGGCTCCAGTAAAAGTTAGGCTCAGTCCGGGACTTGAACCCAGGACCTTGCGGCTACCATCCGCACACTCTAACCAACTGAGCCAACCCAGCAGCGGGAAAGGCGCTCTCTTTTTGCAACAATTCGTAGTTGAGGTGGCTGCTTTGGCCACTCTCAACATCTCTCCGCCGCCGAGTTTGATGGATCGTCAAGAGCCACCAGTGTTGAGGCAACCTGTTCCCGCTACTCGATGCTTCAGTAAAAGTTAGGCTCAGTCCGTGACTTGAACCCAGGACCTTGCCACTACAGACGGCACGCTCTAACCAACTGAGCCAACTGAGCAGCAGGAAAGGCGCTCTCTTTTTGCAACAATTCGTAGTTGAGGTGGCTGCTTTGGCCACTCTCAACAAAGTCAAAGGGAACACTGTTTCTGATGGAGGCTTGGGCAACAAGGAAAATTGGTTTGGCCAACTCCCGGACCTCCATCTACCATGCAGGCAGGGCAGGTGGTGTGAGCTAGATAGCGTGTGCCGAATAAGACTGAATATTGGGTGCCAGTATTGATAAGGGAATAAGCACTGACACTGCTGATCTTTACTGGTATTTGAAAAGTGCAGATAGAAGTGTACTTCTTGGCAAACACTTTCACAGAGAGTGTGAGATTGTCTATTTGACAGACTGAGGATAGGATCATCTACAGCACAGGCCCTAGGGGCCCAACAGATGACACCAGGGCTGACAATAGGCGCGACCAAGGCGATTTCTCTTGAGGGCATGACCATTTTGGCAGTGGATGTAGTTTGATCATTTGCATTGGCCTGCAGAGTTATAGCTGTGGTGGCAGCAAAGGTTGTTGGTAATGCTGGTAGCACTAGTGGAATTTCACAGGATTGAGAACTGGGGCAGGATGAATACATAGGTGTAGTAACGTAGGAAGCTAGTGATGCAGTATAATGGATGTGTTGTTCTCATAGTGCTGCGTATTTATAGTTTGGGTATGCAGTGTACGTGTTCCAGACAAGATCATTAGTAGGAAGAAAACAATTACCTTGATTATAGTATCCTCATTAGCCACAAGAATAATGGTTTCCTCTCGGAATGGGCATGCCGTGTCCCAGTGTTCAATCAAATTGTGTTCGTATATTTTTGGAATTTGTTCAGGAATAAAGGGCAGGCTGCTGCATAGTGTAGCTCGAGCAGCTTTGATCATTTCACTGTGTTGTTTGGGCGTTTTGACACTCTAGCCTCAGTCAAATTGATTGCGGTGGTGGTTACAAGATTGTAAGTTGTCTCCTGGAGGAGGATCCTGCAGGTGGGGTTGAGGTTGGTCAGGGTGGTAGCTGAATTGGTGTTCTTTGTGTTTGCAGTCCCATCCTTCGATCAGTTGTTCCAGTAGAATTTCAGGTTGTGGCTGTGGTTGTTGGAAAGAAACGTTTTTGGGTGGGGCTGGCGATATGTCCTTGGTGCAGCGATCCGCGAGTGGATCTCAGTTGGGATGGCCCTCTTTAGAATAGTCTGTGCTGCCCTGGCACTCAAAATGGCCAAATGAAGATAGATTGGGGTGATTGCAGTGTCAGGGCATCCGGAATGGCTTGCTTCACCAGAATCGGTTGTTCAAAGGTGCTGATCTCTGCTTTTGTGGCCTTGTGGACACTGCGAGACTTAGGGATGGCATTTGCCAATTAATCAACCTTTGTGTAGGTTTTGGCTAGCTCGCCAATAGTCAATTGATAGAAAACAGGCATTTTAGTCAAAAAGGTGTCAATGACTTGTTTGTGCCAGTAGGTTTGGTGTTTATTTTGGTACAGTAACTGAGCCTAAACCTTACTTAGAAATGCTGGGGGCGCCATCAATTATGAGTGGATGCATATTATCAGCAATTGTTTTAATTCGGCTATCTTCTTCACAGTATGACAAACACAGCAGATTGAAAGGAGGTTGCAGATTTTTGTAGTAATTGTTGGGAGAGAACCGGAATGGATGCATTTCATTTAATATGGCATGCAAGTACCATGCATCACATGGTACTTGCATGCCATATTATGTGATCATACTGTACAACACGTATCACTCCTCCTCACCGATATTGATCCCCTCCGTTAAGGTGAAAAACGATGCAGCCGTGGCCTTATTCTTGCAGATTGACAAACTGGTGTCTTTCCTGGAACTTGATCATGAGTGTGATTGTGCTATTCTGCCGCTTGATCTTTTGTCTGCCGTGCTGGACTTTGCAGTCGCTAAAGTTGAGGAAAACGCCAGTGTGCCATACTTTCTGACAAGCTTCACATCCTCAAACTATGTCGTCAATGTTTATCTTCATGTTCGGCCACCAAGAATATTGTCTCGCCAGGTGCTTGGTTCTTACAATTTTTTGTTCAGTTGCTGAAGAATTTGGTCTTGGAAAGCTGCTGGGATCACAGCATGCGGTGAATTGTCACTTTCAAGAATGATGATGTCATCTTGAATCCTGAGCAATAATTGTTAGTTGGAATATGGCCGTTATTTATGCACATGGATTGATAATTTGTTCCACCATCGACGAATAATGAATTGCCTGACTGTTTTCAAAATTATATCTTTGCTGATGCAACTTGCCAATTAAAATTTGCTGATCGACAATTCATTTGTGTTTTTGACGTTCACAGAACAGGAGGAAGCTTCTTTTTTGTCAAATTCGCCATCCAGGCCTATTGGTAGGCATGAAAGTGCATCTGCCCTGCAGTGCTTTGCTGTTTGCTGGAATAAAATTTCATAATTATATCCCATAAGAGCTATGGTCCATCGTTGGAGATTTTGAATCATCATAACTGGCAGCTTCTTATTGGGGCTGAAAATGGCTAGTAGCTGCTTATTGTCTGTGATCAGCTCAAATTTTGTTGTATTTTGAAAATAAGTTGATGCTTGATGAGTCAGGCAGGAGTCTGATCCCAGAGTTCGTCCTTAATGTATGTATTTCCTATGCCCACGCTTACCCCATTAGGTTAAATAAATGTACTTAAACCCGACACACCTTACAAATCAAGGAAAGATGCTTCCTTAACATGTCTCCCAAATTAGAATAAACGCAAGAAAGAAAAGCATTTCTTCAACCTTTACCTTTACGCAATAAAAACACTGACTAACAAAAATGGGGCTAGGCAAGATCACAAAAACTTCACTCCCACGCACTACGGAGATAAGACAATGAAAATAGGTGTGCGGGGAGGCAGCGAGTACGATATAAAAATCAATGTTGAGTGTATGATATAGAAAAACAATTTAACATACAATGAGAGAGAGAGAGCCAACACATGTGTACCAAAATGCACTACAGTAAGAGCCAACACATGTGTACCAAAATGCACTACTGTTGATGGTCCGCATTGTTCGCTCCACTTGGTACTTGCAGGCCTCATGCTAGGATTGACAAAAAATGATGAAATCAGCGGAAACATACTACAACAATTTCGGTCCAAAAGGTATTGATGCAATTTTTTCCCACCCTAAATGACTGAAAGTGCTTCTTTTTCCACTTGACTGTAGCACCTTTTATGGCCATTGGGGGTCTTTGAAGCAAATGCAATTGGCTTCTCAGATCCATCAGGATATTTGTGTGAAATGACTGCTTCTAGGCTATATAATGAGGCATCTGTTGCAATTCTGGCTGATATTGAACTAGCCTTGTTGTTGAAAAGCTTAATCCTCTGACTCTGACCACTTGAAGGGCATTTCCTTCCTGTATAAGGCATTTAGAGGTGCTGACAACTGTGAAAATCCTTGGATAGATTTGTTGTAGTAATTGACTTTGCCCATAAAAGACTGTGATTCTTGGAGATTCTTTGGGCGTGGCGATTGTTGAACAGCTTCACCACTGGACTCTGATGGCTGAACGCCTCTTGCATCAATGATGTGGCCCAAATATTCAACTTCTTTCTTGAAAAACTCACACTTGGATTTGTTGCAGTGAAGGCAATTGTCTTCAAGAATGTTCTTGATCATTTCTTCCCTCACAATTATACCGTCCAAGTAGTTGGCATATTCATTCAGTCCAGATACAATATGTTCCAGCAAGTGTCGAAAAATGGCAGGTGTACTGGCAACTCCAAATGGCAATTGTTAATATTGGAACAGGCCTGCAAGTGTATTGACTATACATGCACGTGGGTCAGGGGGAGGTGAGCCCTCCAACCTGAGACCCTGAACACCCCTCCCTGACCTGAAAAATTCATCAAACACCCCTCCCTAAACTTTCATAGAGACAATTTTTTTGATATTTTTGATGCATATTTTGTATGAAAAGCATGCTTGTAAAGCTTTTTTTATTTTTTGGCTCACCCATAATCCACCCCCCCCCCCGGCTGAAAAGTCTAAACAGCCTCCCCCTAGAAAATTCTTGCCGTACATGACCACCATAAGCTTCTTTGATTCATCATTTAACTCCGTTTGAAGATAGGCGTTAGACAAATCGATTTTTGAAGACGTTTGTCCATTCTTGAGCTGCTGGAATAGCTCTTCTAGCCTTGGAATTGGATATTGATCAACATTGAGCTGGGGGTTGACTGCGACTTTAAAACGTCCACAGATTCGCATCTTGCCATTTAGCTTTGATACTGCTACAATAGGTGCTGCCCAGTAGCTTGTTTTGATTGGCTTCTAGACATGTTGGCCTGTCAGATGATCAATTTCCGCCTTGACAGCTTCCACTTTTGAAAATGGAATGGACCTTGGTTTGAAAAAATTAGGCATTGCGTCAGGCTTCCGATGAAGGCTGGCCTTGTACAATTTGCATAATCCAAGTCCTGACTTAAATACTTTGAAATGTCTATTTAGTATTTAATTTAGCTAATTTAGTCACGCCTTCCAACCCTGTCCTAGTACTGTATGCTTTTTGTGTCTTCCCTATGCTTGCTTCCTACGGTGGGCCTAGCCACACCTCTGTGCTTCTGTGCATGCCTCTGTATCTATTTCCTCTGTGTACACATGTTTTGTGGGACCATCGCTACTGTCCCACTTGAGACTACTGTCTGGCGGGGCTTTTACTGTTTACTGTGTGCAGGTGTTGGAATTACGGTAGTCGTGGAATTTTAGTGTAGGTTGTAGGGGACCAGCTGCCGTTGTGCAAATTAATTGGGGCGTCTTAATTGAGTCAATAGCTGCTACTGGGGTGTGGAAGGATCAAAATAAAGTACTTCACATAATTTTACAGGAATGTTTGGGTGTGAATCCCAGACACCCTTGAGACGATAGGTTAAGAAATGAAATAATATTTAATAATAATTATCACATAGTATACACTATATATTTACAGTACTGCATTAGCAGGTACGTTACAGATTACAGTGATATTGGCCTATAGAAGTATATGCATATAGTATAGTATATAGAACTATACACCTTATCTTTTCTTTTCCCTTCAGGAATGTTCCACATGGAAGATGGTTATGGTGAAGTTGCTCACATATTAGAGCACGCAGTTTTGGAAAATGGTACATTAGAGGTGAGACCAGACGGGGTGTAGCCAACTGCACCTTCTTTTTTTTGATTAAAATAATTTATTTGCTTTTTTTTTATTTCAGGTTGATAAATCATTGTATTCCAAAGCCAGACTTCAAGGCAGCACCATTGATGCTGAAACATTAATGGAAGAAACAGTTTTTGAATTGGAAATCCCGCAAATCTTTCTTAAAGATACATTTGATGAGTGAGTGATATATATTTTTTCAATTTGTTTCAATACTAACCATTGTTTAATTTCAATAGCCTCATGCACAATGTGTTCAATATGGAAATCACCGAAGAAATGGTCAAATACCATTATAAAATTGTCTCTGACGAATACGTGTATTTGAGAAAAAAGCATCAAGAGGAACACGTGTGGCAATATGATGGTGTCAACTTCTCATATTTAGCCTTGAATCAACGCCTGCCGTTGAATCGAGCTGTTGAAATGACTGAGTAAGTTGCTTTTGAAGATCGACGACTAAACAATTCCAACAGTTAAAGTCAAATCTAACTTCTTTTTTGCTGACCTTCACTCTCCTCAACTGCACTTTAGACCGTCAACTGGACACAAAATGAGCCTCATCTTTGTTGCAATATTTTATACACAATAACCCCAAATTTTTTCAGTTTGACGAAGCTGGTGGTCAAGCTGCACAATCATTATTCCAACCTCAACTCCGCTAGCCTTATTGTTCGTAGTAGGGATGCAGCTTCGCCAGAAAATGTCGCCTACTTCCTTGAAAAACTGGGAGGAATAGAGCCCAAGACCGATACTCATAAATCGAATCTACTACTGCATACATCCACTGAAATGCCATCTGTCTTCATAAGGGTCGTATCGGCCCAAAGTCCGGAGATGACCATTTTTTACTACTTGGCGTATGATGAGAAACACCTTCGATACAGTTTTCATGTATGGCTCAGAAATGCACTGCTTCGTGAGCTGGGCTCTCGCAGTCATACCGCAGCTTTTGATTTTATCAAGAATGTTGACGTGGACTATTCTTTTTTATTTCCAAAAATTGTTGTTAAAGGAAAGAACCATTTCGTATTGCGTATACATGTCAGATTGATAGAAGATGATGTCATGGAACACCAACTGATCCTAGAGTTACTGACTCACTGCTTGCACGCAATAAGCAACTATTCAGAATCTGATTGGTCCGAAGTGCATTCAGAACATACAAGTTTGGTAAGTCTATCAAGTCTAATTAAGCAGTACACCATCTCTCCATTTGGCAACCCGTTGTAATGTTGGTGACCATACAGACAATATTTTTGCCTTTATGGTATAAGTACATCCAGTGGTCATCCACTAAAATCCATGAGGTACTTACAGTAATAGGGTAAAATACGTGAAAATGCACAAATGGTATAACATGCCTAAGCCTGAGTCCAGGCCTAAACCTAAACCTGAGTTTAAGCTTAACCCTAGGCCTATTTGTCGACAGTGAGCCTGTTGTATTTGTAAAATATATTTGAGGCATAGGCGGAGAAGGTAGGAAGAGTTGTTCAGGGATCGACCTTAATGCAAGTGTTTTGAACACCCATGCTTACCCCAGAAACTAACTCTTAAAGTACTTAAACCCCACAGTAAAATAATCCAAAATAGAAAGCCTTTGGTTTTTGAATTCCAAAACACTTGAAGCCAAGAGAGGAGAAGTTTTTCCTATATATTTCACCTAATAGAAAATAAGTTACGTAACCATTACACAATATTATGAAATGGGCCGGGCTAATACAATGTGTGTTCTACATGCTGACAAAAACTAAAGGCACGGGGAACAGTGACTAGTACAAGACATATAAAGCCAATAATGATAATAGAGAGCTCACCCACAGGCATATGGAATCTGGGCTACAGTAAAATGCTCCGAAGTGCTTTGCCCGATCCAAATTGTACCTGCATGCATCTTTACAAAATCGACAAGCTATTAGAAAATCCTGAAGGTTGGCCGAAACACACTATAACAAGCCATACCAAACTAAGATGCTGATGGGTAACCAATTATTCTTCATGTCCAGACTACCTTTGCGCCATGATATCACTTTTTGATCACACTCTAACATATTCCAGCAAAATTTTAGCAACCCTAGTTTTTCTTTGTTTTTATAGAATTCAAGTTTCGTGTCCAATAAAAAGTTGGCGACTTCCATTCGCAATTATGATCTTAGCAGAAGTATCGTCGAAAGTGTCGCAAATTTGAAATTTGATTTCAAATTCCAAAAGTCTATGATCAAACTTTTGATTGAAAGTAACTACTCTTACTCGCTCAGTGGGCAGCTACCAGAAAGTGAGCAAGACTAGGGCCTAAACTCTTTCTTTTCAGATGCATAAATTTTTTCTAGATTCCGATAATTCATCTTTCGTCACATCTGGTGCCATAAAATACAGTATCGAAGCAAATTTATGGCCGACAATGGGATCAATGATGCAGCATTCAACAGAACTTCGAACAGATAGATTACCCACCTCCAAAACTTCAAGTAACATAGGATGATACCAGGAAAACCACTGAGGAGTGCAAACATCAACTCCGTAGCATCTCTAGTGTTCTGGGGAAAAACATTGCATAGGAAATTTTGGTTATACTGTAACGACCAGATTTCTATTCTACATTTACTTGCTTTAATTCTAATCGGTCCAGGGGGACGGCACACAATAAGGGACGATGAATGAATAATAAAAACGGCAATAATACAGAATAAACAATTCGCCGACGATTCTTTGCATCGACGCACAATAAAATATAAAAACGCTTCTGAATCAAACGATCCAAATCTGCATAAAAAATCTGTCTTTTTCCCCGTTTTCTTGTCTTTTATATCACTTCTTTGAACCACGCCTTCGCGTCCTGGGTGGTCCGCTTCCGTCTGCTCACCTAGCCAATCGCTGCTTCGCTTACCTGTTTCTGCCTACTGTATGCTTCTCTTTAGCCATGCCTCTTGCTTTAATTTACTCTCAATTTCCACGCTTACATGCCTTTAATCTACAGTATGCTTTGCCGCAATGTTTTTTAGTTTTTCATGTGTTTTTTGGTTTTCCATGCATTCCTCCTAAATCTTCTGTCTGGGTCGGGATTTCTGTACTTTCTACATGGGCAGGTGTGTTTACATGTCTGGGGGGGGGGGAATTGTTGTACCTACAGAATGTATATTTTCATGTGCATTATGAGGGCCAGGTGCCAATGTGCAAATAATTATGTGCGTCTTTAATTGGGTCAATGGGGTGTGGGATGATCAAAATAAAGTGCTTCACATAAATTTATACGAATGTTTGGGTGTGAATTCCAGAGACCCTTGAGACGATAGATTAATAATATGAATTTATAATTGAAAATGAATATCACAAAGTGTACATTTTATATTTACATCAATGCGTTAGCATGTATGTTACAATACATGGACTATGATTGCAAAAAAATTCTGAGTTTCAGTCAGTTCCAGTCCTTAGTTAGTCATTACACATTTTATTTGTGGAATAAAAAAAAATTTGTTGCATGCTTATATGAGTCTGACAAAGTTTGCATGAGTAGTTATAGGGGCCCGTACAAAGGATAAAAATATACTCCTGTACAAAACATATACACGAAAGTTTGCCACCTCAACTGTGCAGGACGATACAAGCAGTAGGGATCGGATGGGTATCCGAATCAGAGTTCGAGACCTTGGGTATCTAAGCATTTTTTAAAGTCCAAGTCTGAGTCTGACCTGCCAAGAATTTTAAGTCTGAGTCCGAGTCTGAATCCAACCTGTCAAAAATTTCAAGTCTGAGTCCGAGTCCGAGTAACACCACTCATGTATATCTATAGTAGGGATGGGACGAGTAACCGAGTCCGGGTTCAAAACCTCGGGTATCCAAGCATTTTTTCGAATCCAAGTCCAAGTCCGAGTCTGACCTGTCAAAAATTTCAAGTCCAAGTCCAAGTCGGATTGAATTGCATCCTTAGGCTCCAGGCCTACTTTCCGCATGGAAGTAGAATTCTATGAGTAGAAGCTTCCGGGAATACTTTCTAAACCTTTTGTGTCATCCTGCATGCATAATGAAATTCTTTTACATTGTTGACCAAACTTTCGACACCCCTGTATGACCTCACACAGTTAAGCTGACAAATTTTCATGTATATCTTTTGTACAGGGGTATCTTTTGTGTATTCCTGTAACTACATATAATCTAACATGCTGATATATCTTCACTTATATACTTTTTCTCTTAAAATAGGTAAAGTTGGGGATGGAAATCGGAGATTTGGACACAACTCTTGGCGAGAGAAATTAAATGTTGTCGAAGCAGAACTCGTTCACAATGATTCAATACTGAGCATCTGGCACAATGATGTAGACCTTGGAGAAGCAATGATGAAGCTCGATTTCGTGACCAGTGACGCAAATTTCGCAAAGTTGAACAACTCACTTATTTTTAATATTTACTTGAAAATCATTGAAAGGTGGCAGAGTAAGTTTTCAATACTGTATCATTTTTTTATCTTAATCCAGCAAACTATGCTTATTTAAGCAGGTAATGTTTACAATCTGAAGGCCGTTACGAAAATTATTAACGGATTCAGCATAGACACGGTCATATCGAAGTCGTACAGGTTCAAAGTGTATCTAAGGCAATTTTTTACCCGCCTATCATACTCTTTGAAGTTTGAAGCTGATGATGGTGCCATCGTCGAGGCATGCGACAACCTCACGACAGTGATGTCAGGTAAACATGTTGCCAACTTTGAACAAGAACTATAGCAGGTTTTTTGTATCAAGGAAATTTCATAGTCCCGCATGGTGAACCATCCTCAGAACTATGTGCAGGTGAGCGAAATCAATGCTTCACCTTGAACAGGCAAATAAAATTTTTTTGTTTGTTTGAAGGCATCAGCGATCAAAATCTGACCCATTTTATTGAGATGTTCTATTCGCAACTGCATGTTGATATTTACATCACGGCAAAAACCACAGTGAGCAGACCTATATAATTTGCTTTTTTATTCCCATAAGTAATGTGTATGTTATTTCAGAAGTATTATTCCATTGCGCGAAGAATTAAAGATATATTGTTCTATTTTAATGCAACTATTGTGCATCGTTTTGGATCGAAACCAATCAATCTAAAATCCAGTAGCCTCGTAGAAACCACTATTGCTCTGCGGGCTTATTTTTAGCTTCTAATTTACAGAACCAACCACAAAGTTCGTTAACGTCACTGTGCCGGGTGAAGTGCAAAACAGAGTTGAGATTCGTTACTTTATCCCTAAAATGGACGAACTAGCACTCGTGGCATTGCGTGTACTCCGTGGAGTCCTAAAAATATTGACTCATCACCAATTGAGGACCATCGAAGGACTAGGTAAAGACTTGGAAGTGCTATGATGCGTGGCTCAAGGGGCCGAAGGTAAACTTCGGTTTGGCTTGTACAACCGCATAAAAATGGTGAATTGCTTTATTACAACCAGATTCTAATTATACTTTTACTTGATCTTGACGCTGTACTTTACACGGTCCACGTGGACACGGTGATGCTAAATACGACGATAATATGACAAAAAGGACGAATGATAAATCGATGATTGCTTCCTCGTCGAGGAACACACAAATACGCCTCCTTCACAAGTCTCGCTTCAAAAACGATTTCGAAAATCTGGCATAAAAAGAACACGCTTTTATAAAATCTGACGGAATCACGCTTTGCTTCTCTTTAAATACTGCTTCTTTTTAGCCACTCCCTTGGTTCTTGGGAGGTCCATTTCCGAAAATCTTCTTCCGCCAATCGCTGCTTCTTGCTTTTTCCGCTTCTGTATCCTCTATGCTTGTTTAGCCATGCCTTCTAATGCTTTCCTGGTACCCTATGCTTTACACGCTTTTCTTATGCTTGCTTCCTGGCCTTTGGTGAACTTAACCACACCTTTGTGCTTCCGTGTATGCTTCTATATCTATTTCTCGCACGTGTACATGTTTTTGTAGGAACTGTGGCTACTGTTCCACTTGAGACTGGTGTCTGGCTGGGCTTCTACTTTTTACTACATGCAGGTGGGTTTACTGTTTTTGGGGAGATTTTATGTAGCCGTGGAAAGTGTATCTCCCTGTGAATTCTAGGGGACCAGGTGCTGATGTGCAAATTAATTAGCGGGTCTTTTCATATGGCTCAATTTTCTATACCTGCTGGTGTTTTTCCCACCTATAGCGCATTCGATGAAACTTCTGTTCCATATATGACCAATTTCTATGCTTTTGATGATTGTGAGGCGTTTCTCCGACCATGTCGTTTCTCTGACTGTTTTGATTTTTCGACCATGTCAGTTCTTGGATTGTGTCATTTCTCCGACCTATGCAAAAATACTAAGAATAGAATGGTCCTTTTGTTGTGTTTCCTCGACCGTTTCGATTCTTTGACTTTATCAATTGTTCGACTGCTTCTACGTGCCTTTTCCTCCACTGATTCGCTTCCTCGACCAGATTCCCAATGGCTGATCAATTGGAGCATTAAATATACATATACGTTTTGCCATACATGTAATTGGGGGGAAGTGCTATGGTAACCCCCCTCCCCAGAAATCGTCAACCATATGGCTAGCCATTGTGTTGTATTTTAAAATTGAGATGGGTGTTTGGGGGCGGCTCTGACCGATTTTTGCCTCCTTGATCCGTCAGGTCGGAGGAATGGGTGTAAAATCAGCAAGGGGAATTGATGTGCAGGAGAGATAGCCAGGGATCGACCTTAACGCCAGTGCTTCCCTGCGCCTGCCCTAAACTTTGGAATGACTCCTCACTCAGGGGCGAGAAGTCCAGTACAAGAATACTACCTGCCCAAGAAATGCCTGACTAAAACTAGTCAGACAAGGTAACACACTTTTGGACACAAATAAAAACGCTTTTCTAACTAAACATTTATTTATACAACTTACCTTCAAATCGCCCCTTCCAAAAAATGTGACGTCTTACCAGTATAAAGGGGAGGCGAATAATGCACAGGGGAAATACTAGTTAATATGAAGAGCGAGGTGCATGAGAATAATCAATAGAAAAACATTAACCAATTCACAAAATTCGTCTTCTACAGTAACCGTCGCGCTGGGCCAGATCGGGCATGGTTGGATGTGTTGTACTTGTAGGCGTTTTTACAAAATCGACAAAACTATTAGAAAATCCTGAAAAATCAGCAAAAACACACTACAACAGTTGGGCGACCCTATCCCCCAGAATTTTCCAATCCTATGGCTAGCCATATGGTATCCCTAGGGACCCCTATAGTTTTAGTCGGAAAAATACTGAAAAACGTCACTTTTTTCATGAAAAAAGTCAATTTTGGAACAAAAATGGTCAAAAACGTCAATTTTCTCCGCACTTCGGGCCATAAGTACATTTTTTTATCATTTTGTAGACAAAAATCACTACTTTTTGAACTGTTTTTCGGACACTTTTCATAAAAAAATTGAATTTTTTTTCCTTCAGATACCCTCCCCCAAAAATTTTGGGAATTACTGACCCCCGGCCCGAAATAGGTGCTCCAACCCCTCCCCCCCCCCCAGACCTCGGAGCTCCGTTACATGTATGCATTTTGCCTATTGGGGCGAATAATTTCAACAATTTTCGATGAAAATTCATGATTATTGCATCAAAAAATGATATAAAAATCTGATTTTTAAAAGTATTTATCTTCAAATTTTTCATTTTAAATTTTTTAATAATTCAGATTTTGAGTTTTTCGAAATTTTAAAATTTCAAATTTTGGAATTTTTTAAATTACATTTTTCAAATTTTCAAATTAAAATTTTAATTCATTCCATATATTGAATTTTCGAATTTTTGAAATTATGGATTTTTCAAATTTATTTATTTTCGAGCTTCTTTAAATTTTAAAATTTTGATTTTTTTGAGCAAAAAAATCTTTAGCATTTTTAGTTCAGAATTTTGAATATTTTTTGGTAAAAATTCAACATTTTCGAATATAATTCCATCGAAATTCAACATTCTAATTCTCGATAATTTTAAATTTTTATTTTTAAAAATTTAACTGTAGTTTTTTAAAAATTTCAAGATTTCGTGATTAATATTCTATGATCTTTGATCAAAATGTGATAGGATGTGACTCCTGACGCGATGCGCCTTTTCCACTTGTTGGGGACCTAACCTGGCTAGTACTGGCTATAGAAAGACCTATAGAGTACTCTGGTGCTGTCCGGGGTCCTGCCGTAGAGTAATAAACAATGCCGCCAGGTTAGGGGTGACAATTCCCAGGTCCTGCTCAGTGAGAGTGGGGACAAGGTCACCCGTAAAATGACCTGAATTGTGGGAGCCGATTATGAATCAGACAGTCCCTTTTTAGCCCAAACCTGAGAGGTAAGAACCCTACCTATCTGGGAAAACCCAGAGAAACCAACTTGAGAAGGGTTCCCCAAAATATCCCACAATAACAATAATCCCCTGAGAAGACTCACCTAGTCCTGTTCTTCAAAAGGAATTCGACAAAAGGGTGGCAGGTCCCTGGTGGTTTCGGTTTTCAGCCACAGAATGGGGAGGTGGTCCACTTGATTCTTTGATGGCGGATACGGGAAGTTGGGAGGTGACTCTCTCTTTTATTTGGTCAATGGGGTGCGAATGGTTACCTGGCATGATGCAGGAATTATGCAAATTTATTGAAATAAGAAGGGCGGCGGACACAGTAGAATACAATAAAAATAATATGCAAATTTGGAGGTGGCAGACGTGAAGCTAAGACAACCAGACGAAAAATGGGTGAACCCAAAGTGAGTGAAAAATTAAAGAAACATGTCCTTTTAAGGACATGTTTGGCTACAGTGTCGGCTTGGGCAGAGTTTTTTGGCGTCCAAGCCAACTTCTGCAGCTAGACGGGATGCAGAAGATGCCTATGAGCACATAAACATTTTTTTGCTCACATACGTTTAGCACTGAGGCCAACTGCAGTGCCTATGCTAAGCATATGAGCATCTCCAGCTAAACTTCTTAGCGTAAGATAAACAATGCTAATTTTTGTGATAAGAGGAATGCACCAAAAATAGCCCCGTGCCTGTGAAGCACATTTTGGGGAACTTTATAGCTAGAGGGCGTACTGTAGGCCAGGTGCACAAAGAATTAAAAATACAATAAAACCAACCATAAAATGCATGAACAAGTATAAAAATGAAAACAAAATGAATACAATAAATAAAAGAGAATAATAAACAAAACAAATGGAAAATAAATGAGTTGTAGACAAAACATGATGAAAAATAAAATATCAACAAGATGTGGATCACGAGAGGTTGGGGAAAATTGAGCAGCACGTGACAGCAGCAACAAACATTCCAATCATTGTTAGCTGAACAGGCTTATGTAAGCAATCAAACGCAACTTTTACTTACAGGCTATGCTCCTTCCACGTATTATTTTCAAAGAAAACATGGCATATATCAACAATTTCACGTCCAAGGGATTGCGCACTCATCATCCTACCTGGAAACTAAAATTCTCGAGATGGTTTCTTCATTGAAAGTAAATTTGGTTGATTGTTGGATGTTGGCCAATAATTTATATCCTCGTTTTATGTAGCGCCTGATCGAAGAATTGCCGTATTATATTTTTAGCGCAGCAAAAGTTGAGGAATATCAATACGTTAAAAGTGAGCCATGTCCTTCTTGATAGAAATGTATAATGCGCAAATTTACGTATTCGCTACAATTTTCCTCCTCGATATCAAATTTTATTTTGTCGTAGATGACAGCATGAGATTGGCGATGGAGTCGGTCACGAAAGAAGATATCGGCAGGGTTCTTCAAGTAATTAACAATTTATAATTTACCTTTTTTTTGAAGATGAAATTTTTCTTAAGAAATACTTTGATCAAAATTCAGTCGACATGAAGAGGATTATTATCCACATGAATGCGGAATATCCGCATGTCGACAGGGAATATCTGAGGCAATTGATCAAATGATGATTGCAAACTATATTGATGGCGTTTTAGTTTAATTTTTTTGTGGTTATTTTTCTACTGGGGGGACTATGGTTAATTCTTGCTAGGTGGCTGTGATATGGGAAAGAATAAAATTTGTAGAACTGGTAAAATCAGGCTCCATATTGACACGTAATGGGTAAACGTGTTGCCATCATAACCATCGCCAAACACTGTTCCAAAAATAATGCTCGACCGGGATTCGAACCGGGGTCTCTGTGACTATAGCGCAGCGCTCTTCGGATTGAACTACCAAGCCAGTGCTGCAATTGCTACGAAGGGGTGATGTACGGCCGTGCGACACGTGACAATATGAATCTGGACAATGACGTACTCCTCGCATCTTCCAGATTTTTTTTTATATTTAGGACTAACTTTTTTAGTTTTTACCTCATTAATACAATGTTTCATAAAATCATGAAACCTTGGGTAAAATTTCGTTTATTATCACTCTCCTTGTGACTCAGAGACTCTAACCATAAATGACCCGACTAACCGACTATTGTATTTTGATTTCAAGAACAAATTTCACAGTCAAGAGTTTAGCCATCTATTTCAGCCAAAACAACCATTTCTTGACTACTATATGAGACCATGGAGTGTTCAAGATTTTCGTTGAGTGAACAGATCATGGCTTTTCAAGTGGGACTCATCCTAGCACCGACTAGAAAACCCTCCTAAGGGTACCTTTGCTGCTCCAAGGGCCAGTCCATAGGTTCCAAACCCCTGACTCAACCCTTGGTAAGGATGTGCATGTGTAACTCAATGTTAGCTCGTAATGAAATATGGCTCCAGTGCCACCCAGGAAGCCCCTCAACACTTCTAATGATCAAGGCAAAGCTACCCCTGCTACACCAAGAAGTGATGTCTCATTCAGGTGGGTACTGCTTATGTTGTTGGAGTCTCTTTTGGATAATCGGGCCTGCATTGACACTACCTGAGTATAAAATGGCTCCAGGGCCACCAAGGAAGCCCATGTGTCGTGCCAACCCTTCCAACAGTACCTCTGCTGCCACCAGAAGCTGTTTTCTGGGTGAGTCAAGATAGCAGCACCTGTGCCATCACTGGCTGGGAATTGAATAGCTGTCATCCCACCTAGACAGCCTTTCAACATTGGTAATAGCCACAGCAAGGCACCTCCACTGCACCCAGGGACTGATCGTGTTTTGTGCGGTCTGTGGGTTCCAAAGAAATCTTGAGCCTTGGTCGAGCTGGTCATACCCTCCTTGATGTGTGCTGTTACAGGATGGCCCTGGGCAACCCGTAGAGCTCTTCAACCCTGGTGGCCTACCAGGGGCAACTCTGCTGTTGAGAGTCCCAAACTGAATTAGAGACCTGCCCAGACCCTAGTCAGGAATGGAACAACTCCAGTGCCATTGAGAAGGCCCTACAACTCTGGTCGCCTGACCTGCAGTAGCCCTGCTGCTCTAAGGAGCGAACGATATTGTTAAACAAGTAATTAGTGACATAAGTGCCACATGGTTCATTGAGGTCTTCTATCATACTCTAGCCACTTGGTTGGACCACAAATTTTCGTTAATTCGATCATAACTTGTTCCAAGGGCAAGGATAGACTAAAAAGCAACAAAATTTGGTGACAAAAAATTCCATATATCCAAGCTTTAACCGAGCATAACTCCATCAAATATGAAGTTACATAATTTTAAATTACATTTTTTAGTTTATCTCAACAAGATCTATCGACTGATACCCAATTTTCAATGTTTTAGAGCAAAAAAATTTTCGTTAGTAGCATTGATTAGTCGTTATTTGAGTGATTTAAACACTTTCCAAAGTACGTCAAAGTCATACCTCTTCCAAATAACCCTCATACAAATTATTGTCCGTAGCTTTATACATGCTGGTAATGAAAAAGGACAAAATTTGAATGGTTGAAATTTTTTACAGAAAAAAACGCAATGTCAAGGTTACAGTAAACTGATCACAAGACAGCTAAAATTGGAAAAAAGAATCTATCACGAGCAATGAATTTGATTTCCAACAACATACATTACGTAACTAAAATTTGCATTTATGATAGACTGTCATGCAGGATTTTTTGTGATATGTGTCTAATTATGTTATTGATGTGCATGTCTCGCATTCTAAACAGTTCAAGAGACTGTGAGTGAGATTACTAAAGTTTTCAAGAATTCGACCAGGCTGAGATTTTTTGGAATATCAGCCTTTTCCGTGCATGAAAAATATGAAAATTTTTGAATCTCCATATGAGAATTTTGGGGAGATATACTTCTCGCATTAAACGACAACTGGAGCCATGTCACATTAACTGAAATTGGACAATCACATTGATGGGAAGAAACATTTGCCGTATCGATAGATAATACGGCCATGTCACTGTGAGCGACATGCTGTGACCCCATTGGGTGGGAACCTGACCCAGCTAGTACTGGCTATAGGAAGGCCCATAGGGTACTATGGCGCTGTCCTTGGGTTCTCCTGTAGAGTAATGGACAATGCCGCCAGCTCAGGGGTGCTAATCCCAGATCCCATTCAGTGAGAATGAAGGACAAGGTCACTCGTAGAATGACCTTATATAGGGGGCCCTATTGTAAACCTAAATCCCCTTTTTAGCCATAATCCAGAAAGTACAAGGGCTCCTCTAACTGAGGGGAATCTCAAGGGAAAAAGGACTCAGGAAAGGGCTCCCCAAAATACACCCTCAACAACAATAATCCCCTGAGAAGACTTACCTAGTCCTGTTCTCAAATAGGATTTGGTGCGGGGTGACAGGTCCCTGTTGGTTCATGGGTATCATATGGTGGGAACAGGAGCGGTAAGGATCCAGTTGGTTCGACGTGGTAGGTTAACTTGAGAGGTCTGCTGGGGATGCACAAATGGTCCAAGAATGGAATGGCGGTAATGACTAGGTGCTAAGGGGCGAGGGGTATATTCCTGATTGAGAGTGAGGTGGCCGACGCAGTGGACACGAAAATGTATGCAAATTTATTGGCGAAAAGCTAAGGCAGCAGATGCAATACAATATAATAAACTATATAAAGTCAACGGCCACAAACGCAGAGCTAAAGACGCAAGGAAAACTTGGAGAACCCAAAAAAGAACACAAAACTAACGAAACAGGCCTTTTTAAGGACCTCTTAGACCTACAGTATGCCCTGGGCAGAGCTAACAACGCTCAAGCTAACTTCTGCAGCAGAAATTGGTGCAGAAGATGCTTATGGTCACATAGACATTTTCCAGTTCGAATACGTTAAGCATTGGGGCGAGTTTCACTCTACATGCTAAACATAATGAACATCTTTTAATGAGAATTTCCAAACTAGTTGTTTTGCATTGCAAAACGTCGCTAGTTTTTGCTGATAAGAGGTGCACGTATTGCTACAATTATGGCCATGAGCTTGTAGAGCTTATCTGGCAGAAATTCTGATTAATGGCTTACATACTGTAGCCTACGTGCACAACCAAAAAACAACAAAACATAATGGAATTGAAACACAAAAATGGACACAAGAATGCATGTAGAACATAATGAATGAAACGAAATAAAAGTAAGTAACTGTTAAACAAAAAGTGGCGAAAACATAAAGTATCGACATGATGTAAATCACATGATGTTGGGCAAAATTGGTCGGCATGTGACAGGTGTTTAGGGTATGGCCACACCTACCATGACAGGGGCTGGGAGTAGGATAGCTCCGGCATCAGATAGGATGGTTGGGGATACCTTCCACGAGATCTGCTACTCTAAGCAATTTCAATAGAGACAGACATCTGTACTGTAGTAGGTTCCGCCAAAGTGTGAACAAAAAGCATCAAAAAAAAATTAGCTTCATTTACAGCATAATCTGGTCAAGAGGAAGGATTTTTATGTAGAGCTGACATTATCCTGGACTTTGAATCCATCAACCTGAGTTTTTCGAACGTGATGGGTGTTTAGGGTATGTCTGAATGTTGCAAGGCACTTGCTGATGCTGACAGTGACTAGTGTCTAAGAAGCTAATCAAGCAAGCATTTATTGAAAATTATTCTAATTGTCAAAGCCTGAAGAACATAGCAGGTACCTTACCCTTTAATTTCAAAAATTTCAATTTCAAAAATTTCAATTTCAAAAATTTCAATTTCAAAAATTTCAATTTCAAAAATTTTTTTTTTTTTTAAATTTTAATTTAAAAAAATTTGATTTTAAAAATTTTAATCTGGAATTTTCTTCTAAAATTTTTTTTTCCTACGGTCATCCTCTAGGCTGTCAGCCCTGCAAGTTCAGTCCCATCACCCTCTCAGTGGTGCAAGAATCATATTTGATCCGTTACAAAATGCCATTTTGTGGAAACCCATGGGCTTAGTTTCGTTGAAATTTTTGAAATTGCTTTTGTGTGGATATTTCAGTGTGAATAAAATATATTTTCTCTCTGAATTGTAAATTTTATACCTTATTTTTGGAAATAAGCCCATATTTAGAAAAATTTTAAATATCCCAAAATCTTGCTTTCGGTTTTAAGAATTTTCAGTTACAGTTTTGCCAAAAAAATGTAACCCATGCTTTTCATATTTTTCGGAAAATTGCATTTGAAAAAATAGACCCTAACATCAGATAAGGGTATGGAGGGCTATGACAATGCTTTTGTCACTATGTGCACATGCTGCCATCGTGCATTTTCCGCTGAACCTGTAGATTTGATTATTCACTCGCAAGTCACGACCCCACACAAGGATATTTGCGACAGGCAATGCTGCACTCACTCAGGCGATGCAGGGCTGTGCAGTTGGTGGTAGTGCACCGCTACCTCCAGGTGCGATACATGTTACATGGTGACTGTACCAGCGGGCCCCTTGCCTGCCTCAGGAGGGGGAGGGATGTCACAATGCGCACATGCAGCCATCGTGTGCTTTCTTCTAACCCAAAAAATTGATGTTTTACTCCCAAGTCACGGTCCCACACCCGGATATTTGTGACAAGCACTGCTGCACTTGCTCAGGCGATGCAGGCCTGTGCAGGCTACCACCAGGTGCGATACACGTTATATGGTGACTGTACCAGGGGGCCCCTTGCCTGCCTCAGCAGGGCGAGGGATGTCACAATACACACATGCAGGCATCGTGTGTTTTCTTCTAACCCAAAGACTTCATGTTTTACTCTCAAGTCACGGCCCCACACCTGGATCTCGCTCAGGCAATGCAGGGCTGTGCACTTAGTGGTAGTGCACTGCTACCACCCTGTGCGACACATGTTGCACTTTCATCATCTTATTCAAAAACAGTCAGCAATTATTGGGAACTGTCCCTAATGGGAGTTTTGGGGTTAAATGTGATAGAATCAGTAATAGTCAGGAATAAATTCCTAGGCATTGGGGATAGTTGCAGGTACTAATGACTATTCCTGCCACAAATTCAAGGATTATTTAACTTCTGAATTTGGCTTTAAAATGACTATTTTAAACAAAAAAGTGTGGAATGTGTCAATTTTTCAGCATTTCACATCATAAAATGCATCAAAATGGGACTTTAGGGACTTCAACCTATATTTTAATAAACATTTATAGCATTTTTGAGACCAAAATGTATTTTTTTAAACTTTTTACAACAACATGTGCCAAATGACCTGCATCAGTTGGGTTTCATTGAAATGTCGATTCTATATACCCATTGCAAAAATCGTCTACCTTTCAGACAGTCCCTATGTCGATGCTCAGTTGGTTAAGTGTGCAGATGGTAGCTGCAAGGTCCCAGATTCTAGTCCCAGATGCAGACTGAGCCTAATTTTCTACTGAAGCCCCGAGCAATGGGAACAGGTTGCCTCAACACTGGTGGTTGCCCTTGATGGTCCATCAAAGTCGACAGTGGAGGGATATCAAGAGCGGCCACAGCAGCCATCTCAACTTCAAACAGTTGCAATTGAGAGTGCGTTTCCTGTTGCTCAGTTGGTTAGAGCATGGTCCGGGGTTCAAATCCTGGATCAAGCCTAACTTTTACTGAAGACCCAAGTAATGAGAATTGGTTGCCTCAGCAATATCGATGGATTCATGTGTGAAATGCAGATTTCAATAGTAGACTTTTATTGCTTAAATGTAGATTTAATTGATAATTTTCACTCATCTTGATTTTTCTAGTTGATTTTGACATCTAAAATGCTGATTTTGAAAAAATGAAGGACAAGCATGTGCCATCCAAAAAATTTCTGAAACATGGATTTTTTCATGAGCATGTAGATTTCGATGCCAAAAAATGATTTATTACAAATTTTCCATATCAAAATTAAATTTTTGTGTCTTGTAAAAAATTAAGCTATTCGGGATCTGGGTGGGAATTAAAGAGCCTGATATTTAGATGGCAGGTGTTCCAGATGTCACGTGCCGACGAATTCCGTTGAACGTCACGTGATTCACATCACAATTTTTCGTTATGTTTTTCGTTACGTTTTGTGTTACAGTAATTTGCACCAATTTTGCGTTTCGTTTTTATACTTTTTACATGCAATTTATGTGTGTATTTTTCATGTTTCGTTTCTGTTTCTGTTTGCCCACTTTTATTTCCGTTTCGATTTATTATTTTCAATCACACACGTAGACTATGGTATGTACCCGCTAGTCAAGAATTTCCGTTAGAGATAAGCTCTCCGAGCTCATCACTGTAATTGGAGCACAACGTGCACCTCTTATCAGTAAAAACTAGCGACGTTTCACAACATGAAACGACTAGTTTGAAATTCTCACTAGTGACGTTCCCATGTTAAGCATGGAGAGTGAAAACTTGCCCCAATGCTTAACGTTGTGAACTGGAAAATGTCTATGTGACCATAGGCATCTTCTGCAACGATTTCTGCTGCAGAAGTTAGCTTGGGGGAGTGTTAACTCTGCCCAAGGCATACTGTAGTTTATGGAGCCCTTTAAAAGGGCATGTTTTGTTAGTTTGTCACCTCATTATTGGGCCTAACTGGTTTTTACCCTAAAATATTAAGCCTTGCGTCCGTGTTTGCCATCGTCTGATTTTTAATATATTTTTATATTGTCAACTGCGTTTGCCACACGTCGAATAAAATTTAAATATTTTCGCCTCCGGCCTACATATACGTTATCCCTACAGTAACCCGACCGTAGGAACCCGTCTCCATCGTCATTAATCGAAGAACCCTGTCACCCTCGCCGAGGAAACGTTCGTTACTGCCCCCTGCCGATCTGCAGCCACATTACCCTACGCCGAACCGTCCGGACTCCTGTACCCGCTCGTTGCCGTCCGTAGGACCCCCCGTTTGACCCCAGAACCCATCGCCCAGTGCCGAGCAGTTTGAGAAGAGGTTTTGTAAGTCTTCTCAGGGGTTATTAGTATTGTTGAGGGTATATTTGTGGGAGTCTCCCCTAAGCTAGTTTCCCTTGGAAGTACCCTCAGCTAAGAAAGCCCTCAGACCCTTAAGGTCAGGGCCAATAAGGGGATTTAGGTTGACAATCGGGTCCCCTACAGTACGCCATTCTTCGAGTGGCACCATCCCTCATTCCTAATGAATGAGGACTAGGGATTGGCACCCCCGACCCGGCCGCATTGTCCATTATTCTACAGCATAACCCTAGGACAAGGCCGAGGTACACCATAGGTTTACCTGTGGTCGTAACAGCTGGGTTGGGTTCCCGAAGTAGATAAACTAATTATGGAGCCACCCAACGGGGTCACAGCATGCCACTTCCAGTGACATGGCCATATTACCTATGGGATATGGTATGGGTTTCCCATCAATGTGACTGATCACCACTTTGTTCAATGTGACATGGCTCCCAATTTCTACTTAATGTGACACAGAAAATAAGAATTTGAACAATGACCATTAGAATTTTGACACATGAAAATATACTACCTGCACTTTATTAAACACACAGAAAAAATCTGAAGGTTAACATCTTCTTCTTCCAGTGCCTAATTCCGTGTGGCAGGGTCTGCTCACTGGCATGCCCACCTCTACTTGGATTGTTTAAAGGCATCATATGAAATGAATAATCGCTATCTGCATGTCTTCTACTATTCTATTCAACCAACATTTCTTTGATCATCCTCGCCATTTTCAGCCCAGCAGGTTCAATGCCATTGCTGTCTGTGGCACTGTATCTTCATGGTGTCACATAGCCATACCACTGAAGCCTTGTCTCATGCATCTCCTCAGCCATTGGGACAACCTGCAATGTGTTGTAGTGTGTTTCCCCGAGTTTAGGATTTTTTGTAATAGATTGTCGATTTTTCAAAGATGCGCCCAGGTTCAAATTGGAGCGAGCAGCATGGACCACCGAAGGGCGTCTTACTGTAACTCAGATTGGGTACACTTGCAGTGAGTTCTCTCATGTATCATTATTAGTGTATATTTGCTGACTAGTGTGCGTCCCTGTGCTTATTGTCATATTTTCCCAGCACGGGGGGGCATTTCCTTTGTATTTCTGCCCACACATTGTTTTGTACGTAAGTGTTTTTCATAGGTAAATCATTAGGAGAAAGTTCTCCTCTTTTAGTTTAAGCTCGGTGGGAATTCAAATTGGGAAACCGAAAGTTTTTCAATTTGGGTTATATTGTGTGGGGTTCAAGTACTTTAAAGAGTTTAGTCTTAGGGGTAAGTGTGGGTGTTGGAAACATGTGCATTAAGGACAATCCCTGGACCCAACTCCTGCCTGCCTTTAATCCAAAACCCCGATATATTTCGAAATACAACAAATGGACTGCAGACATCTTCGTGGGGACATGATTGAATGTTGTAAGGCAGAGACACCATCAAAGTATGCTCATCATACATGCACATCAGGGGGTAGGGAGAGGTGAACCCTGCTATCTGACAGCCTTGGCACCCCTGGCCCAAAAAAAGCATCAAACATCCCCTCAACTTTTTCCAAAAGTGTTTTTGGTAATTTTATGCACATTTTGTATGAAAAACAAGCGTGGCTCACCACCCGCCACCCCACCCCTCACCACCGGCCACCCCACCCTCACCACCCGCCACCCCACCCTCACCACCCGCCACCCCACCCTCCCCTGGAAAATTCTTACCGTGCATGTCTGATCATCATCTCAATGATGTTGAGAATTCACTCATGTTTAATTGCCACTGGCCAACATTAGACTATCAGACATGCACATTGCACAGCAAGAATTTTCCAGCGGGGAGGGTCCATGGACCTTTTTTCAGGGGGTAGGGGAGTGGGTGAGGAAAAAAAAGTCCAGGAAGCTTGTTTTTCATACAAAATATGCACAAAAATTATCAAAAAGGCTGTTTTGGAAAAACTTCAGGGGGTGTTTGACAATTTGTTTTCCGCCAGGGTCTCAGGTATGAGGGTTTACCCCCCTATGTATGTATGCGCACTATGCTTTTGTAAAATATAAATTTGATGCAAAAATTCTATCAAAATCTTCATCTGTCTATCAGTTGTTTTGTTTTGCAAAAATTTGCTTTTTTGGCAGAATTGACATTCCAGATGTTGAAATGAAGTGGATAAAAATCTTAGATGAGTATAATAAAGATCCGCATCCACTTACCAGACCTTAGATTCTTCTGGAAGTTCCATCTACATCAGCATTCTAGATGTCAAAATCAAGAAGGAAAATAGTCTGCATCCACCATTAAAAGCAACTTTTTAATGATAAAAATCAGCATCTGCTTCTTATTGAAAAATATCCACATCCGCTTACTAGCCATAAATATCTGCATCCGCTTTTTTGTGATAAAAATCTGCATTTCAGGGATTAAAATCCGCATCCACATATTAGACACTGTATTCTGCCCAAAAAGCTAGCATTAGTTCCCAGTTTCAGGCTTCACATGTAGAAAAATGGTTTCAATACAACATAAGTGACGGCCATTCGATCCAATTTATACAAATTTTTCAAAATTAGACGATGTCGTATCCCCATCCATCAATCTTTGTCGTTCAATTTGTCGCCTAAAATCTTCAAATTCCTCTTCCATTGCATCAATTTTAGATTTTTCCACAGTTTTTTCATCGTATTCCGGTCCCACCGACCACAATTGTTCCAGATCGTAGTGTCGGCGAGCTTCGGGCGTCATCAAATGCACGACCAAATTGTCAGCGTCCAAAGCCATCCAATCAGCGTCCGAAATTTTATGTGATGATGATTGTATGCGATACTTAGGCTTTTGTAAATTTGGTGCATCGTTGGGGCCGCGTTTCTTTTTGTACAATGTCAAAATGTATTGTACGACGCCGCGCATGTGTCGCAAACTGTACACCGAACCGATGAGCATATGCTCGGCGTACTGTAATTCTGGAGGCAGTTTTATGCAACAAACGTCGATGACCTATCAATTGAAAATTGAATCCATGTGATAGCATGATATGAAAAAATTCATGAAAAATAGGCATGATAGAAGCATCATGAAATTCACATGTAATGCATGTGATTCCAAACATGAAATCATGTGGAACAGGCATTTCATCTGAGGCATGAAACTGCACGTGATTATCATGAATTAAACAGGCGATGAATGATGTGCAATCACATGTACAGGAGCTGTGGTTCACGTGTTAGATCATGGAAAATCATACTACTTTTGAAATTTTCCATGCGATTTTTTACCATAAAAGAAAATTGAAAATCATATGTGTAAAAGCAGGGAGTCACGTGCTTTCATGGTTATACGAGTGACTGTCACATGTTCAGCAAGTGGAAATGGCCAGTCAGATAAGTGAAAATCATCTGAAACTCCATGCTCTAATAGAGACAATCACATGCTAGAGAATAAAAATTCACATGCTCCAACATTGGAATTCACGTGATTGCCACATGTTGTGAAAATCACGTGATCAAAAAGGAAATTCACATGCTCCAATGCTGAAATTCACGTGATTGTCACATGTCCAGTAAAGAGAAAATCACCTGCAGGATAAGGGAAAAGCATGTCAAAATCACGTGATCAAAAAAAAATCACATGCTCCAACATGGGAATTCACGTGATTGCCACATGTCATGAAAATCATGTGAATATCACGTGATCAAAAAGAAAATTCACATGCTCCAATGCTGAAATTCGCGTGATTGTCACACGTCCAGTAAAGAGAAAATCGCCTGCAGGATAAGGGAAAAGCATGTGATCAAAAAAATTCACATGCTCCAACATGGGAATTCACGTGATTGCCACATGTCATGAAAATCATGTGAAAATCACGTGATCAAAAAAATTCACATGCTCCAACTTGGGAATTCACATGATTGCCACATGTCATGAAAATCATGTGAAAATCACGTGATCAAAAAAAATTCACATACCCCGACATGGGAATTCACATCTTTGCCACATGTCATCAAAATCATGTGAAAATCACGTGATCAAAAAGAAAATTCACATGCTCCAATGCTAAAATTCACGTGATTGTCACACGTCCAGTAAAGAGAAAATCGCCTGCAGGATAAGGGAAAAGCATGTGATCAAAAAAATTCACATCCTCCAACATGGGAATTCACGTAATTGCCACATGTCATGAAAATCATGTGAAAATCATGTGATCGAAAAAAATTCACATGCTCTAACACTGAAATTCACATGATTGTCACATGTATGCTGAGTCTCAATGATTAAGTATAGGACGAATTTGCAATAGTTAAGCATAAGGCGTGCAGCATGCAATGCTTAAGCATAGTGCTGTGTTGCAATGGTTAAGGATAGAGCCAGGTCGCAAGGGTTAAGCATAGCATTGGTCCAAAAATATAATGCATACATCTAGGCTACAATGGTTAAGCATAGGGCTGTGTGACACTGAGCATGCACAGCTCTTGCAATGGTTTAGCATGCTGCTGGGCAGCAATGATTAAAACTGGGCGGGAATGATTAAGCATACGGCTCCGTCACAATGGTTAAGCATACAACTATGTTAGAATATTCAAGCATTGGGCTGGGTTGGAATCGCTGAGCATATGGCTGCATAGCAATGGTTAAGCACAGGGCTCATCAGCTCGCTAGTCAGCCGAGCTTTCAACTGCATTACAATTGTTAAGCATAGGATTGGATCGCTATGGTTAAGCATAAGGCTGCATCACAATGGTTAAGCATAAGGTCAGGTCATAACACTTTAGCATAGGACATAGGACAATGATTAAGCATAGGGCTTGGTTACGGGGCTGAGTCCCAACGGCGTTTAAGTGACAATGGTTAAGCATAGGGCTATGTCACAATGGTTAGGTATATGACTGGGTCGCAATGGTTAGGCATAGGGCTGAGTCACAATGGTTAAGCATACAGCTATGTTCCAATATAAAAGTATCAGGGTGGGTTGGAATGGTTAAGCACAAGAATAGATCCAAATGGTTTAGCATAGGGCTGCCTGCCAATGGTTAAGCATAAGTCTGGTTTGGAATGGTTACACATTAGGCTAAATTGCAATGATCTAGCATGCTGTGGATATCAACAGTTAAACATAGCACTGCGTCCTAATGGTTATGTGTAGGGCTGGGTTGCTATGGTTAAGCATGGGGCTAAATTGCAATGATCTAGCATGCTGTGGATATCAATGGTTAAACATAGCACTGTGTCCTAATGGTTATGCGTAGGGCTGGGTTGCTATGGTTAAGCATAGAATTGCCTCCAATGGTTAAGCATAAGGCTGGGTTGCAATTGTTGTGCATAGGGTTGCAAGGATTAAACACTGTCTGGGTTGTAATGCTTAAGCATAGAGCTGTGTTGCAATGGTTATGTGTAGTGCTGGGTTTCTGTGGTTAAGCATAGCATAGGGCTGTGTCATGGTGTTATGCCTAGGGCTGGGTTACTATGGTTAAGCATAGGGCTGCCTACCAATGGTTAAGCCTAAGGCTGGGTTGCAATCCTTGTGCATAGGATTGCAATGATTAAACACTGTGTGGGTTGTAACAGTTAAGCATAGAGCTGTGTTGCAATGGTTATGTATAGGACTAGGTTGCAATGGTTAAGCATAGCGCTGTGTCGCAATGGTTATGTGTGGTGCTGGGTTGCTATGGTTAAGCATAGGGCTGTGTCGTGATGGTTATGCCTAGGGCTGGGTTACTATGGTTAAGCATAGGGCTGCCTGCCAATGGTTAAACATAAGGCTGGGTTGCAATCATTGTGTATAGGGTTGCAATGATTAAACACTGTATGGGTTGTAACAGTTAAGCATAGAGCTGTGTTGCAATGGTTATGTATAGGACTAGGTGGCAATGGTGTGTGGTGCTGGGTTGCTATGGTTAAGCACAGGGCTGTGTCATGATGGTTACGCCTAGGGCTGGGTTACTATGGTTATTGGTTAAGCATAGGGCTGCCTGCCAATGGTTAAGCATAAGGCTGGGTTGCAATCCTTGTGCATAGGGTTGCAATGATTAAACACTGTGTGGGTTGTAACGGTTAAGCATAGGTCTGTGTTGCAATGGTTATGTATAGGACTGTGTGGCAATGGTTAAGAATAGGGCTGTGTGGCAATGGTTAAGCATAAGGCTGGGTCACAACTGTTAAGAAAAGGGTTGCATTTCAATGGTTAAGCATATGGCTGGGTCGCACCAATTCATGTGCCTACAACATAGGATCACATGTTTCGATGCTAAAATTCACACGATTTTCAACATTCCACGAAGATGTGTATATAATTCAAAACTTACTTTTTGATGATTCAAAACTTGCACCATTTCTTCCACGTCAAAAACCCCATTTTTGCCCCGTTCCAGGCTGACCGGGTATTTTTCAGCCAGTGTCCGCCGGTTGTCCATCCAAGTTTCTTCGACCTCCGGATCTTTATAGCCGCCTTCTTGTAATTCTTTTTCGTATTGACTATAGTATTCCATAATTTCGGCTATACGGGATTCGTTAATTTTTTGAAAATCAGAATCGGGATCGTTGTTTTCTTCGGATGATTTTTCCTTTTTCGATATTATGGATTTTTCTAAATTTTCAATTTTTCTTTCCAATTTATGACTTTTATGATGTATCGAATGTTCTAAATCTTTGACGTCTGAACAATAAAAATTCCATTTTTGGAATTTTAACATCGACGACGACGTTTCGATGGAAATTTTCGATAATCGAAATAATCGATAAATGTTCATGATCGCTAAAAATTCAAATATGTGTCATTTTTCATTTTTGATCAATAGGTATGTGTGCTTGTGCTTAAACTAGAAGTCTTGAATGACTGCTCACTGTAGCTTAAATTTCCCAAAAAAAGAGGAAATAACCATCAAAAAAGCAATAATTTTAACCCAAAATTTTGAATATTTTATTTTTAAATTTCGGAACATTTCTCCGCTATCGGATTAGCGTGTATGGTAACGAAACGTATTTTAGCCGGATTTAAGGGTCGAAATTTTTCGTCCACAGTTTGCTTTTCTAATTCGTCTAAAACGTCAAATCCGTCGATTACCCTGCAAAAAGTGAGGAAAAATGGCTAAATTTATGCAAAAAATTACAAAATTTAGCAAATTTTCCAGGAAAAAATGTGAAAATAAGTCAAATTATCCAAGAAAATCTCCAAAATTCAATCATTACTCGGCAGATATCATGAAAATTGCTCAAGTTTTCCATAAAAAATATGAAAATTTGTAAATTTTTCAATAGACAACTGAAAAAATTCGAGCTACTTTAGGGGAAAATGCGAAAATTCGATAAATTTTTCGTGAAAAAACCCGTGAAATTCTCCAAAGAGAAGCAGAAAAATATTCCAATTTTGATTAAAAAACCATGAAAAATGCTCAATTTTTCCTGAAAAAAATGAAAAATGCTCAAATTTTCCTGAAAAAAATTGAAAATGCTCAACTTTTCCTAAAAAACTTGAAAAATGCTGAGATTTTTCTGGAAAAAAATCTGGAAAATGGTCAAATTTGTTGAGAAAGCATGAAAAATCCTCAAGTTTCCCTAAAAAAGCATTCAAAGTCATCAAATTTTCTTCAAAAAATCATAAAAAAATTTGAAATTTTCCTAAAAAAAAAACAAAAAATATCAAATTTTGATTTAAAAAACTGAAAATTTTTCAAATATTTTTGGAAAAAAATCATTAAAAATCATCAATTTTACAAAAAAAATCATTAAAAATCATCAATTTATTAAAATTTTATACAAAATTGAAAAATGTTCAAATCTTGCTTTAAAAAACAATTTTAAAAAAGTCTAATTTTTGTAAAAACCATACAAAATGCTGAAAATTTCCTGAATTTGCAGGAAAAAATATGAAATTTCTCATTTTTTTCTTATTAAACGATCAAAAATCGTCAAATTTATCCGAAAAATCTGATAAAATCTCGAATTTTCCTTTAAAAACAAGAAAATCCTGCGGTTTTTCCGAAAAAAGCATACAAAATTGTAAAATTGACCATGAAAATTATGGAAACTCCTAGAATTTTCCACAAAAAATTATGAAAATCGTCAAATTTCCCGAGGAAAATGCTGAAATTTTGTTTCAAAAAGCATCAAAAATCGTCAAATTTTCCTGAAGAAGAATGAAAATTGGTTAAAATTTCTATTAAAAAATGTGAAAATTCGTCAAATTTTATGAATTAAAATATGGAAATTCAAGAAGTTTTCCGTAGAAAATTCAAAACCACTCGAAATTTGTCAAATTTTCCACTAAACGACGCGAAATTCGGAAATTTTCCAATTGAAAAAGTACGGGAATTCGTCAAATTTGAAATTTGACAAATTTTTCCTTTTAGAATTCTAATTCATTTCAATTGTTTGCAGAAAAATTGTAAAACATAAACAAAAAGCATGAAAAATCTTCAATTTTTTTTTTAAAAAGCTTGAAAATTTGACAAGTTTTCCATAAAAATTATCGAATTTCGTCCGATTCTTCACACGAAAATTGAAAATGCTCAAATTTCCCTCAGAAAATTGAAAAAATTCTCAAATTTTTTTAGAATTGGTTGAAAAATGCACAAAAAATCCTTAAATTTTTTTAAAGATTTTTCATGCATTTTCGGGAAAATTTCGACGATTTTTATACTTGTTTTTGCAAAACTTGGCTGTTTTCGATGATTTTTTAGTGAAATTTTTACCATTTATTATGTTTCTATAGTAAAATTCGAGGATTTGTCATGCTATTTCGACAACAATTCAAAGATTTGAACGAAAAATTTCTTGGAATTTTCATAGTTATTTTCCTCTCTATTCTAAATGATTTGAGGATTTGTTATTCTTTTTTAATTGGAAATTCGAGGATTTTTGGACATTTTGACAAATTTTTATACTTTTTTAAAGAAAATTTTAGGATTTTTCGTGTTTTTTTCCGGGCAAAATTTGTTTTTCAGATATTTGAAAATTTTTCATGCTTTTTTGGCAAAATTCGAGCGTTTTCATGTTTTTTGGGGAAATTTGAGCATTTTTCATTATTTTCTCCAGAGGTGCTACCATTTTTTATGCTTTTTTGAGGGAAATTCAACGATTTTTATGCCTTTTTCGTCGAAATTCGATAATATTTCATGCTTTTCTGGAGAAATTTGACCATTTTCTACGTTTTCTTATGGGAATTCGACGATTTTCGTGCATTTTTTGGCAAAATTCGAGCGTTTTTATGTTTTTTGGGAAATTTGAGCATTTTTCATTATTTTCTCCAGAGATGCTACCATTTTTTATGCTTTTTTGAGGGAAATTAAATGATTTTCCATGCTTTTTGGTAAATTTGACGATAAAACAAAAAATCCCGAGTTTCCCCAAAGAAGCGTGAAAACGGTCAAATTTAATTAAAAATTTCCTCAAATTTTCCTCAAAAAACCACGAAAATCCACAAATTTCCCTTACAGTAGTATTAAAATCGATATATTTCCTTAAAAATGCATGGAAAATCCTAAAATTTTGCCGAAAAAGCACGAAAAATCATTAATTCTTCAAAAATGCAAGAAAAATTCTCAAATTTTCATCGAAAATCGATATATTCCAATAAAAATACGCAGGAAATCCTCAAATTTTCCTGAGAAAGCGTAAAAAAATGATTTTATCGAAGCTTGAAGATCAACAATTTTTTTAAAAAGGCGCGAGAAAATAGTAAATTTCTCCAACAAAATTATAAAAATCGACAAATTTTCCAGAAAATGCATGAAAATCCTGAAATTAGCCCGAAAATTCATGAAACATCTTAAATTCCAAACAAAAAAACATAAAAATTGACAAAATTTCCTAAAAAGAAGAAAAAATCCACAAATCTGCCTAAACAGACAAGAAATATCATTAAATTTTTCTTTAAAACCATGAAAAATCGCGAATTTCTCGAAAAAAAAGCAAGAAAAATCCTCAAATTTTCTCTAGAGAAAGCATGAAAATTAACAAATGTTCTTAAAAATGCATACAAAATCCTCAAATTTTGCTTCAAAAAAACCACGAAAAACCGTACATTTCTGGAAAAAAGGATGGAAATTGTCAAATTTTCTACAAAATTTATGAAAAATCCTCAAATTTTTTTTTAAAACTGATAGAAAAATCTTAAATTTGCCAAAACGTCTAAAAATTATGAAGCTTCCAGAAAAAACCATGAAAGTCGTCAAATTTTCGTAAAAAGATCGAAAAATCTTCAAGTTTTCAATAGAAAAGTGCGAAAATTTGTGGAATTTTCCTGAAGAAAAGTACGAAAATGTAACAAATTTAACAAAATTAAAATTTTTTTTGGAATTTTCCAAAAAAAAAACTTTTAATTTTGTTAATTTTCAACGCAGAAGGTTTCAAAAAAATGGTCTAATTTTCTTAAAATCCGGAAAAAATACTCGAAATTGCTTAACAAACAAGAAAATTAGTCAAATTTCGCGAATAATCTAGGAAATTCTAAAAAAACTGTGGAATTTTTTCGCTCAAATACCTTCCGAAAACCGTATATTTCAAATCCAACGAAATTTGTTTAGCGTACGTGATAAAAAATTGCGATAAATTCGCGTCCGGTCCGTTATTGGCCATAGAAACGACGCCCCTACAATCGTGCTAGGAAGTTGGGAAAAATTTTAATTAATTAATGAATTAATTAAAATTTTTTAATTATTTATATATACTTTCAATTCTTCGCGCAATTCGTCATCGAATTTTCTACCCCAAATACTCGTACCCCCCTTGCCCGTATTGGTCGGATCGCCCGTTTGGACGATAAAATTTTTTATATTCCGATGAAACGAGCAATTATTATAATAATCGCTAGCGCATAATGCCAAAAAATTCTAAAAAAATGGGCATTTTTTGGAATTTTTGTTCGATCAACTTACGAAAACTTTTTACTTCGCAAGTTTTCGGACATTGATCGCAAAAAAGTTCGATTTTCAAATCGCCTATATCGGTGTGTAATGTTACGGACATATTTGAGCAAAAAACGCGGCGAAAATGCAATTTTCAGGCGATCTAGAGTAGAAAAAATTAATTTTTTCAAGTTAAAAATGGTTGAAAATTAAGATTTTCGCCGGCGTTTGGTAAAATTTGGATCGACAAAGCGCCGCAGAATTTTGAAAATTTCAACATTTTTCTGTAGAATTTCCATCTAAATTACTCAAAAATACGAAAAAACCATTTGAAAAAACCTATTTTTGCTTCTTGAACCTGAAAATCGCCTAAAAATTCGTAAAACACCTGGAAAAACTGGAGCGCCGCGGTGATCATTTTTCTACAGTACACTCGTCTCAACAATCATAATTCCTACTCCGGTGCACACTTGCGCATGTCCTCTTTTTTTTGACAAATACCAAAAATCAAAAATTCAAAACGTCAAACCCGCCAAAATATATATCATTGAGCAATAAAAGGCACCAAATAACATTTAAAAATATATTCCGTCATACTAAACTATGTTTGCCGTCGAGAAAAATCGCCGACGGCGATCCGTCGTCGTCGTCGTCGTCGTTTTCCGTCCGACCGAAATCGCTAATACGATTAGAAAAAACGTCGTCGTTATCTTCGACGATCGGCCTTAAAGCTAAGAAAAAACGCCTTTTTTGGTCTCGTAACGAAAATGTCATTTTTTCTGTACTTACTGATCTTTTCCGAATTATTATTGTTGTAGCTGTTTACTGTAGTGGTTTGCGGCGTGAATTCGGCTCGCAATGTTTCTACACGATCGATCATTTCTTTGAGCGGAGCGTTTCGAAGATTGCCGCAGCAACGGAATGCGCAAACGCAGACTGCAATAGAAAGATTGAACTTGCAGATCGAGCAGCTACAGTAATCCTTACAGGACTTCGAAGTCTTTAAATTTCAAAACTACAATAGAATGAAACTTGTGGATCCAGAAGCTAAAGTAAGATGCAACCTGCATCTCCGGAAGCTACAGTAAGATGCTACATGCAGATTCAAAAGCTACAGTAAAATGCGACCTGCAGATCGTAAAGCTACAGTATGAAGCAACCTGCATATTCAAGAGCTACAGAAAGATGCAACCTGCAGATCCGAGAGCGACAGTAAGATGCAACCTGCAGATCCAAAAGCTACAGTAAGATGTAAACTTTAGATCCAAAAGCTACAGTAAGATGCAACTTGCACATCCAAAAGCTACAGTAAGATGCAACGTTCAGATCTTGGAGCTACAGTAAGATGCAATCTGCACATCCAAAAGCTACAGTAAGATGCAACGTTCAGATCCAGAAGCTACAGTAGGATGCGACCCACTCGTCCAAAAGCTACAGTAAGATACAATCTGCAGATCCAATGCTACAGTAAGATGCAACCTGATGATTCAAGGCCTACAGTATGCAACATGCAGATCCTAAAAGCTACAACAAGATTCAACTCGATCGAAAATCTGTAGTGAAATCCAACCTGTAGATCCAAGAGCGACAGTAAAATGCAACCTGCAGATCTAAAAGCTACAGTAGGATGATACCTGTACATTCAAAAGCTACAGTAAGATGCAACCTGCATATCCAAAAGCTACAGTAAAATGCAAACTGCAGATCTAAAAGCTACAGTAAGATCCAACCTGCAGATCCAAATCTACAGTAGGATGATACCAGTGCATTCAAAAGCTACAGTAAGATACACCTGTAGGTCCGAAAGCTACAGTAATATTCAACTTGCAGATCCAAAAGCAACAGTAAAATGCAACCTGCAGATCCAAAAGGTACAATAATCCCCAGATGACTTCCAAATCAGCGAATTTCAAGAGCTACAGTAAAGTGAGACCTGCAGATCCAAAAGGTACAGTAAGATGGAATTTGCAGATCTAAAAGCTACAGCAATCTTCAGAGGACATCCAAGTCTCTGAATTCCAAAAGCTACAGTAAGACAAAACCTGCCGATCCCGAACCTACAGTAACCTAAAAGAGGCGGATCAGCATAGTTCCTACGATGCAGGCTCGAACCTGCAAGTTTCAGTGTGACAGTAACTACCAAATCTGCGGATTTCAAAAGCTACAGTAGGAAAAAACCTGCGAATCCGAAAACTACAGTAATCCTCCAAACTTACTAGTTATAATGGCCACGACCACAACAGCCACTCCCGACGAAATACCCAGGGCCAAAATGCCAATATCGACGGGTTTCTCCTGGGCGCCGTTGAATTCCAATTTCATTTGGTTCAAAATTTGCTCAATGGCCAACAGATACTCCCCGTTGGCCGTATATTCCCTGACGCTATCGATTATACGTTCCGATTCTTTTTTGGTCAAATAGGATGAGGCCAAATCTTCGTCGGTGGAAATATGGATCTGTAAAAAAAAATTGGATGGTCAGGGTGTCGAACCCTGGACCTTTTTCCCTTCACTCATTTGATGTTCATTCCATACTAAAATTGAGCCAAAGAAGAGGAAACAAAAAATTAAATTAAACGCCATAATGAGCAGATTAAAACTTTAAAAAAAAACAAAAAAAAATTGACGGTCAGGGAGTCGAACCCTGGACTTTTTTTCTCTTCCATATTTAATGTTCATCCCATACTAAAACGAAGCCAGAAATAGGATAATAAACAACTAAACTAAACGCTATGAATGAGTGAATTGAAAAATGTGCAGAAAAAAAATTTGATGGTCAGGGAGTCGAACCCAGGAATTTTTTTTTTGGTTCCCATATTTAATGTTTATCCCATACTAAAATTAGGCCAAAAAAAGAAAATAAAAATTAAAATAAACGCTATAAATGAACAAATGAAAAACAAACAAAATAAAAAAATTGGACGGTCAGGGAGTCGAACCCTGTAACTTTTTTTCCATACCATCTGATGTTCGTCCCACACTAAAATTAAGGCCATATTGCCGCAATCGCCCAGTCCCCAACGAGTGCGAACGGTTTTGCTAAACTTTTCGGCTATGGCGTCTATGCTGACCAGGCTGAAAAAGGGCGAAAAGTGGAATGACACGTTCGTGTGACCCTTCAGGGTTGACCCCGGGTTTTCGGCCCCGAGTCTCTATAATATGGGTATCAATTGTTAGGTCTCGTTGAGATTTCTTTAACAGCATAATTTTGGTTCCAAGTTATGACAGGCGTAACCAAGATTCCAAGCTTCGGTCGACAAGGCTACTCCTGGAGTTGACCCCTGGGCATTCAAGTCCAAAATTACCATTACCTGATGAATATGGGTATCAATCGATAGATCTCGTTGAGATCTTCCTAACAGTATAAATTTACTTCTAAAGTTTGGAAAGCATTATTGAAAATTTTAGTCTTGGCCCACGCCAATGAAGGCTGCTCCTGGAGATGACCCTGGGTATTCAAATCCAAAATTACCATTACACTAGCAATATGGGTATCAATCGGTAGATCTCATTGAGATTTATTCAAGAGTATAGTTTTGAATCCTATATTATGGCATACACGACCGAGATTCCTAGTTTTGGTCCACACCAATACAATCTATTCCTGGAGTTGGCCCCAGTCGCACCAGGCAAAAATGTTCTTTACCCCAACAATATGGATGTCAATCGATAGATCTCGTTGATATCTTTTCGACAGTATAATTCTCATCCGTGAAGCATGGAAAATATAATCACGATTCCAAGTTTTGGTTCACTGCCATGAGGGCCACTCCTTGAGTTGGCCTCAAACGTACCAAGCAAAATTTTCCTTACCGTATCAATGGATAGATATCATTTTGATCTTTTTAACAGTATAAAACTGACGTGTGAAGCGTGGGAATTATAATCAAGATTTCGACTTTTGGTTCACTCCCGTTGGGGCTACTCCTTGAGTTGGCCCTACACACACCGAACAAAAATTTTTCCCATCCCCTACAATATGGGTATCAATCGATAGGTCTCGATGAGATCTTCTAGATAGTAGAACACTGATCCGTGAAGCGTGGAAAATATGACCAAGATTCCGAGTTACGGTTCACTGCCATGAAGGCCACTCCTTGAGTTGGCCTCAAACATACGAAGCAAAATTTTCTTTACCCCTACAATATGGGTATCAATTCATAGATCTCTTCGAGATCTTTCTAAGAGTACACATCTGATCCGTGGTGCCTGGCGTACATAACCATAAATCCGAGTTTTGGTCTACTCCCAAGTGGGCTACTCCTGGAGCTGGCCCTAGACACGGCAAGCAAAAATTCTCCCTACCCCTACAATATGGGTATCAATCGATAGCTCTCGACGAGTTGTATCCAAAAATACTAGTCTCAGCTTCAAATCTTAGTTTTTCACAGTTTCAAAGTCAAAAAACCATTCACCCTTGACTGGAAATTTTGTGCACAAAAGCCACGGCGGCCACGAAACCAATTTTAACTTGCAGCTGTTGCTGATTGGACGCGCCGTCCGAACCGAGCATCAAATCGCTTTTTTTTCGAGACTGCACTTTTTCGAAAAGATAATACCTGTTGAAGGTCAACCCTAGGAGTTGTCATTTTTCGTTTGGCCTAAAATTCTAGGGTCAACTCAAGGAGTAAGTTTGGAGACTGAACTTTGATAGAAATTGGTTGTTCAAGGTCAAGTTGTAATTATTGAATTGGGGGCTAAAATTCTAGGGTCAACACAAGGAGTAAGTTTCTAGATTGAACTTTGATGAAAGGACATTACTTATTCAAGGTCAATCCTAGGAGTTGTTTATCATCTCATTTGGATTCAAGGGTGAAAATTTAGGGCCAACTGAAGGAGTAACTTTCAAGATTGAATATTCCTAAAAAGATATTAGTGGTTCAAGGTCAATCCGAGGAGTTGTATTTATCTCATTTTTGGGCAAAAATCCAAAGTCAAATCTAGGAGGTTGTCATCATCTCATTAGGAATAAAAATCCAAGGTCAACCCAAGGAGTAACATTCGAGGTGAAACTTTGGTGAAAAAGTATTAATTCATCAAGGTCAACCCTAGGAGTTAGGATTATCTCATTAAGGGTAAAAATCTATGGTCAGCCCAAGGAGTATCTTTTGAAGTGAGTTTTGATGCATATCAATTGTCCGAGGTCAACTCTAGGAGTTGTTTTTGGATGAAAAATCCAGGGTCAACTCAATGAGTAACTTTCCAGTTCAAAGTTTGATAGATACCAATTTTTCAAAGTCAACCCCAGGGGTTGTCTTTAGAGTAAAAATTCAGGGTCAATTCAAGGAGTAACTCTCTAGACTAAACTTTGATGGGAAGGTATCAATTTTCAAGGTCAATCCTAGGAATTGTCTTTGGAGTAAAAATCCAAGGCCAACTCAAGGAGTAACCTTCTAGACTGAACTTTGATAAAAAGGTATCAAATCTCAAGGTCAACCCTAGGAGTTGTCCTTGGACTAAAAATTCAGGGGTCAACTCAAGGAGTAATTTTCTAGACTGAAGATTGATGACAAGGTACCAATGATTCAAGGTCAACCGTAAGAGTTGTCTTTGGAGTAAAAATTCAGGGTCAATTCAAGGAGTAACTTTCGAGTTTGAACTTTGATAGATACCAATTCTTCAAGGTCAACCCTAGGAGTTGTTTTCGTAGTAAAAATGCAGGGTCAACTCAAGGAATAATTTTGCAAATTGAACTTTGATGACAAGGGTATCAATTTTTCAAGGTCAATGCTAGGAGTTGCCTTTGGAGTAAAAATTTAGTGTCAACTAATGGTTGGGGGTAGGGTATATGGTTGACCAAGTTGGCGGTGGGATCCCAATGTTTGGCTATAAGGTTTGACCAAGTTGGGGTGGGGTTTCCCTCCACCCCCCCCCCAATTACAGGTATGGCATAAACTATTTTTGGCCTCTAATTCCTTCTGCATCTTGCCCCGAGAAGCGCTTGGACATTTACTGTAGATACCTCCTTCTACTGTACTCTGGAGTGGCCAACACACTGACTTCTGCTGATATTGTATTTCGATACTTCAGAGTTGCAGGCCCACAAGTCTTCCATTCTCTTGTCTCACCATACCCATTTCATACTGTTTTGGGTTTTACCTGCTGGTATTCTCAGACAAGACTAAGGTTCCAGTGCTCCTCTGGTCCAAAAAATTTCCTTTCACGATGGTCGCTATTTAACAACTCATCTTCTACTGTACAAACAGCCTTCAATGTCAATACTGGACGTATAAACAATACCAGAAATGGGGTAAAATCACATTTCGCAGTAAATGTTATGATTGGAGTCGCTGATTAAATAAAAAGCTTATAAAATCCCTTACAAGGACCCAATGTTATCGCACGATTTATTTCCAGTTGCATATAAAACTCGACATATTCCCCGAAAAAGCTTCCATACTACTATTACATTATTGTACGATGATTTCGATTGTGAATGTACAGATGGTTTTGGTTTCGATATCAATCTTCTCGGCCATAAGTCTATCGGAAGATTTACCAAGTATGTTAGAATGTGAAGTGCTTGAATAGTGTTCAAATGGAACAAAAAAACTGGGCGGCAAGACAGGCAAAAAATTTTATATCCCGAATGCCTGGAAAAGTCTCGGAATTCCAATTAGGTTACGGAGTGGTGAGATCTTGGCCAACTGGTCACCATCTCGGACTATTGGTCTCAAGAGGCAGGATCGATTGCAGGTGTAACCAGAAATTGAATTTCTCGAATCTGGCATAGGCAGACATAGCCTTCCGTCTTTGCAGGATTGGTAAATTGTATAGGCCTGCTCGGAACACTGCTTGTCAGGGTCTACTCAGCCTGATTCTACCTTGGTGGTGAGGTGCAGAGAATGACGAGGTGGGCCTATTCCACATGTGAGGTATATAGCAAAATTTTTTCTGCTTGTCACACAATTGCTAGCCTGCCTACACAAAGTGAGAAAAGCACTCAAAGAATATGCGCAGGATCTAATAAGCTACTCGGCTATTGCACCTAATCAGGCCAAAACCTTTGGTAGAAATAGACTGCAACACTTTGGGTGGTCATGATCTGAGATCAGCTGCATTCGTTTTAGCTAACTGCAGGTGATGGGATGACTCTCTGAGCTCAGGTAACTTTGGACAAACGGGTAATACAAAGAGGTCAGGCCGACAATTGAGTTGCAAATGTAGACTAGCACTCCAGAAATCTGGGTCTTGAATTTGGAAAATAGGGTGTAGCCAGGAGTTGGACAACCTGGGTTACAAGCATTGGAGGCAGATTTCCTCACCACTAGACCATGACACCATGTGGTGAAACCAGATTAAAGTGCTGCCTTTTAGCTACGATTCTTAGCATAAAACTCCAATGCTTGGTGGTCCTGAACCTACAACACAGGCGAAGACTCATGCTTGGGCTCAGGCTCAGGCTTATCAAAACATTTGAAAAATAGGGCGTAGCCAGGAGTAGAACAACATGGGTTGCAAGCATTCCGGGCTGATGTCCTGACCACTAGGCCACCACACAGCGAGGTGAACCCAGATTAAGGTGCTCCCCTAAGCTATGATTTTTAGCATACAACTCCAATGCTTGATGGTCGTGAACCTACAACCTTTGGCAAGTAGGAGTCTACCTGCTGCTTTGAACTGGAAATCAGTATTGCATCTAAACACCAGAATGATAAATGGTGTGAACAAAATGGGAATTTTTACCATCAAATAATGGTCGAACTATTGAATCAAAAAGTCTAACCTTTAGAAATAAGCACCAACTTTTGGTGTTGCTTCTAACCTATTACAGTTATCTTACAGAAATGTTCACTATTCGTGGTGTATTGACGTGCAGCGATGGCAAAACATTCCCAGCTGTTTACAATGGGGTACGTGTACAACAATATATCAGATCTAAGGGTGAGCGTTCAACATTGTAAATGATTAAAAAAACATTTACTATACAGCTTTTTCAAGATGCCGTTGGTTTATCTGAAGAATATCCATTTGAAGACTTGATCACTGTCTCTCAAGGAGGACAATTTATCATTGATGTGCCTGTTTATATGCCAGTGGGTGATGAGGAAATAATAGAGCATGCTATTGAATTTGAAGATAACAGAATGTTTTGCGGTGAAGGGTACTTGCAGCATACCAAAGTCCTGATCAAGCACCAGAAGCATCAAGATGTTGGTGAAGTGGAATTGAAGATTGATGATTAGGGCGATGAGTTGTAAATCAATTTGAACGCAGTTTTAATCAAGTTACTCTGTTCAGTAGTGATTTTTGCAAATCAGCATTTTATTCTCGGTTAGTACAGTGGTTTTTGTCGTTTTCCTTCTTGCGGATTATTAGTCAATAAATTTTCACTGTTCAGTCTTATTATTGCATCACTCAGTGTCTGACGGAGGTACGGAATTTAGTGCCATATTTGAGGTTCATGTGGTTTTCCTGTTCTTGAAGGAGTCTGGAGTCAAACTTCCTGAACTGTAGGCCAAGCAGTGATAAGACAGGTATACGCGCCCATGAAAAGCACACCTTCAAGAGAAAAATCAAGCAGACCACGGAAGTGGAAGTACCAGGATCCAGCAATGTAGGAACAAAAAGCATTGAAATAGGGAACACATGGAATAGAACCTCTGTGAGGAGGTGCCTGAGCAGACGCAATGGCCCACTGTTGTATTTTAAGATGGCTGGGCTTTTGAGAATAGAGGCAGGAATTGGTCCTTAATGCACATATTTCCAACACCCACGCTTACCCGATTAATTACGTACTTAAACCTGACAATGCTCACCCTGCAAATTGAGAAAGCTTAGTTTCTTAATTTGTCTCCCTATTATGTGATGTAAAAGAGGGGAAAATCTTCTCCTTACTTTTGTCACATTAAACGAAATTGGGAGCCATGTCACATTAACTGAATAAATGATCAGTCAAATTGATGAGAAAAACCCATACCATATCCCGTAGGAAATACAGCCATGACACTATGATTGACATGCTGTGACCCTGTTGGGTGGCTCACTAATATATTCGTTTCGGGAAGCTAACCCAGCTGGTACTACCACAGGAAAACCTATGGTGTACCTCGGCCTTGTCCTAGGGTTCAGCTGTAGAATAATGGACAACGCGGCCGGATCAGGGGTGGCAATGCCTAGTCTTCATTCACTGAGAATGAGGGACTGCGCCATTCGTGGAATGGCTTACTGTAGGGGACCGGGTTGTCAACCTAAATCCCCATTGGCCCTGACCTTTAGGCTTCAAGGGCTTTTCTAACTGAGGGTACTCTCAAGGGAAAACTGGCTTAAGGAGGATTCCCACAAATATACCCTTAACAATAATAACCCCTGAGAAAACTCACTAAATCCTCTTCTCAATGTACTCAGCACTGGGCGATGGGTTCAAGGGTGAAATGCAGGTACTGGGGATGACGGGGAAGCCGGTACGGTAATCTAAAAGTGGTTTGGCATGGAGGATTGGCAAGTGTGGGTCGGCCAGCGATGATCAAAAACGTTCCTCAGGGAGGTGACGGGGCAAACTTCTAAGGTTGGATCACAGTGTTGGACAACACAAGGGAGACTGAAGGCGAATATGTAAATTTATTAGGAAGGCAGCGGATGCAGGCAAATATGCAAATTTATATAATAAAGATATTGACAAACACAGAGTTGTGAGCTAAAAAGGCAGAAGACACTTTAGGCCCAGAAATGAGTGCAAAATTAAAGAAACAAGCCCTTTTAAAGGGCCCCGTAATGTACAGTATGCCTTGGGCGGAGCTAAGACACACCCAAGCTAACTTGTACAGCGGAAATCACTGCAGAAGATGCCTATGGTCACATAGACATTTTCCAGTTCACTACGTTAAGCATTGGGGGGAGTTTCACTCTCCATGCTAAACATATGAACATCATCTAGAGAGAATTTCCAACTAGGCCTTTCACGTTGGGAAACATGGCTAGTTTTTGCTGATAAGAGGTACACGTTGTGCTGCAATTATAGCAATGAGCTCAGAGAGCTTATCTTTAAAGGAAATTCTGACTAGCAGGTTACATACCCTAGTCTAGGTGCGCAACGGAAATATAATAAATTGTAACGGAAATAAAAGTGCAAAAATGAAACAGAAACGAAACGAAAAGAGTACACACAAAAATTGCATGTGTCACATTAAGTAGAAAATGGGGAGCCATGTCACATTAAACAGAGTGGTGATCAGTCACATTGATGGAAACCCATACCATATCCCATAGGCAATATGGCCATGTCACTGGAAGTGGCATGCTGTGACCCTGTTGGGTGGCTCCGTTTGCTTATCTACTTCGGGAACCTAACCCAGCTGGTACTACCACAGGTAAACCTATGGTGTACCTCGGCCTTGTCCTTGGGTTATGCTGTAGAATAATGGACAACGCGGCCGGGTCAGGGGTGCCAATCCCTAGTCCTCACTCACCAGAATGAGGGATGGTGCCATTCAGAGAATGGCATACTGTAGGGGACCCGATTGTTAACCTAAATCCCCTTATTGGCCCTGACCTTAAGGGTCTGAGGGCTTTCTTAACTGAGGGTACTTCCGAGGGAAACTAGCCTAGGGGAGACTCCCACAAATATACCCTCAACACTAATAACCCCTGAGAAGACTCACTAATCCTCTTTTTAACCTACTCGATGCTGGGCGACGGGTTTGGGGGTCAAACTGTAGGTCCTACGGATGGCAATGAACGGGAACGGGGATCTGGGTGATTCGGCGTAGGGTAATGCGGCTTCTGATCGGCAGGCGGCGGTAACAAACATTTCCTCGGCGAGGGCGACGGGGGTTCTACGATTAACAGCAACAGGGATGGGTTCCTATGGTCGGGTTACTGTAGTGGTAACGTATAAGGAGGCTGGAGGCAGAAATATGCAAATTTTATTCGACGAGCGGCCAACACAGTTGACAATACAAAAAATATAATAAAAGTCGACGACGGCAAATGCGGACGCAAGGCTAAAAGACGAAACACCAGTTAGGCCCAAAAAGAGTCCGAATCAGATAAAACATGCCCTTTTAAAGGGCTCCATAAACTACAGTATGCCTTGGGCCGAGTTAACACTCCTCCAAGCTAACTTCTGCAGCGGAAATCGTTGCAGAAGATGCCTATGGTCACATAGACATTTTCCAGTTCACAACGTTAAGCATTGGGGCGAGTTTTCACTCTCCATGCTCAACATAGGAACGTCACTAGTGAGAATTTCAAAATAACAGCGATGAGCTCGGAGAGTTTATCTCTAACGGAAATTCTTGACTAGCGGGCACATACCATAGTCTACGTGTATAACAAAATAATAATTCGAAACGGAAATGGAATGTGCGCAAAAGCAACAGAAATAAAACATAAAAAGTACACACATAAATGGCATGTAAAAATTATAAAAACGAAACGCAAAATTGATGCAAATTACTGTAACACAAAACATAACGAATAACATAATGAAAAATTGTGATGTGAATCACGTGACGTTCGACGAAATCGGTCAGCACGTGACACATGTAACAATATAAAAACAAAACACAAAGTTAACGTAAGTTACTGTAAAACAAAAACGTGGTGAAAAACATAATGGAAAAACATGATGTGAATCACATGACCTTGGGCGAAATTTGTCGGCACGTGACACTTTTATCTAACATAAAATGAACACTTACGCATACAACCAATGACTAGGTGAGATAACATAAAAATTCCCTCGTGCTGGGGAAAAACCGTATATTTGCCCACGGGGAGGCGAACTAATGGCGAACATATAACACACAATTAATAAAGAGTGGACCCAATGTATGGGTGCCGAATTTGCACTACAGTAAGACGCCTCTCGATGGTCCGCGTTGCTCACTCCACTTTGGACTTGTGCACCTCTTCATACTAACGACAAACATTGGAAAAATCTTACAAATCGGCGTAAACACACTACAACACCACCAGGTTAAATAGAACGTCTAATTAGGTAATTTTCGGCCCTGATGACCCAGTCGTTACAGCTCTTCAAAGTTCAGGGATCAAAGCCCAGTGCCATCGATGAGGCAAGTTGAATGCTCTTTGGGTGGTGATTCAGCATCAAAAGTGCAAACATCTCAAGTATTCGATCAAAAACTTAAATTTTATGCTTGAAAACTTGAAAACTTTTATCAATTTCTTCAATTTTCTTGGTTGAAAATTGCAATTTTTTTGAAATTTTTCCATTCAAAATTTGAATTTTTCGATTGAAAATTCGAATTTTTCGGAATTTTCCGAGTCAAATTCGAATTTTCAGAGACTTACTCGTATGAGCTTTGAATTTATCGAAATTTTTACGATTGAAAATTTAAACTTTTTTCTGAAAAACTCGAATTTTTCGATGTTTTTTTGATTGAAGAATTCGGATTTTTCGAAACTTTTCGATTAAAAATTTGAATTTGTCGAAATTTTTATGATCGAAAATTTGAATTTTATGATTGAAATTTCTAATTTATTTGAATTTTTTGATTAAAAATTTAAATTTTTTGAACTTTCTTGATTGAAAATGGAAATTTTCCCAATTGCAAATTCAAATGTTTTTGGAATTTTCGGTGAATTCGGGCACATTCGACATGCCTTGATGCTACCTGATGGGAACATCTAGTTTGTTTTTTGAAAATCTCCTTATTGAAAATTGAATTTTTTGGATTAAAATTCGAAATTTTTGGAACTTTTTGATATTAAATTGGAATTGTTTGGAAATTTGTGATATGAAATTCCAATTTGTCGAAATTTTCATGACTGAAAATTTGAATTTTATAATTGAAAAGTCGGATTTTTCAAAAATTTTTTGGTTGAAAATTCAAGCTTCTCGAAATTTTTTCGATTGAAAATTCGAATTCGTTGGAATTTTTTGTTCAAAAATTTAAATTTTTTTAAATTTCTCGATTGAAAATTACAATTTTTATGAAATTTTTTGATTCAAAATTTGAATTTTTCGATTGAAAATTGCGAATTTCTCGTTTTTCGATTGAAAATTCTAATTTATTTAAATATTTTGATTAAACATTTAAATTTTTTGATTAAAAATTTGAATTTTTTCATTTCTTGATTGAAAATTTGAGTTTTATGACTGGAAAATCAAATTTATAATTTTTTTATTGAAATTCCCAATTTATTCAAATTTTTTGACTGTAAATTCGAAGTTTGAATAAATAACTTTCAAAAAACTTTTTCTAAAAAAAACACCAATATCCAAACTAGATGTTCTCATCAGGCAGCATCAAGGCATGTCAAATAAGCCTGAATTCACCAAAAATTAAAAAAAAATCGAATTTTCAATCGGAAAAATTTTCATTTTCAGTCAAGAAATTTCAAAAAATTCAAATTTCAATCGAAAAATTTCAAAAAAAGTTCGAATTTACAGTCAAAAAATTTGAATAAATTGTAAATTTCGATCAAAAAAAAAATAATAAATTCAACTTTAAAATCATAAAATTCTAATGTTCGATCATAAAAATTCCCACAAATTCGAATTTTATACCAAAAAGTTTCAAAAAATTCAAATATTTAATAAAAAACAAATCAAGAAAATTGCAATTTTCAATCAAGAAATTTCGAAAAATTTAAATTTTTGATCGAAAAATTCTAACAAATTCGAATTTTCAATCGAAAAAATTTCAAGAAACTTAAATTTTCAATCAAAAAATTTTTGAAAAATTCGACTTTTCAAATATAAAATTGAAATTTTCAATCATAAAAATTTCGACAAATTCGAATTTTATATCAAAAAGTTCCAAACAATTCGAATTTTCAATAAATAACTTTCAAGAAACTTTTTCTGAGAAAAACACCAATATCCAAACTAGATGTTCTCATCAGGCAGCGTCAAGGCATGTCAACTGAGCCAAAATTCACGAAAAATTCCAGAAAAAATCGAGTTTTTAATCGGGAAAATTTGCGTTTTCAGTCAAGAAATTTCAAACAATTCAAATTTCGATCCAAAAATTCCAAAAAAATTCGAATTTACAGTCAAAAAATGTGAATAAATAGGAAATTTCAATCAAAAAAAAAATTATAAATTCGACTTTTCAATCATAAAACTCAAATTTTCAATCAAGAAATTTCAAAAAATTCAATTTTCCAGGGATTGTCCTTAATGCACGTGTTTCCAACACCAATGCTTACCGGAGAACTCAAACTCTTAAAATACTTAAACCCCACAATATGGCAGGCGGGAGGAGACACACGAATGGTAAAAATAGAACCAGACTGCCAATGAAAAGAAGTCACCGCAGGCGTGCCGAATCCGGGCTACAGTAAGACGCTCTTTGATGGTCCGCTTTGCGTGATCAAACCTGTACTTGCGTGCATCTTCGTAAAATTGACAAGCTATCTTAAAATTGGCGAAAAAAGCTCATGGAGCTCTCCTAAAGGAAGTTTCTAGCTAAAAAGTCTAATTGACCCTGTAACGACCAGATTTTGTAAAGCACTTTACTTCAACCAAATGGGGCGGTCGATACGGCTACAACGGAGCGGGGGGAAACGGGCGGTTCAACAATACGGAGCAATGTGGATACAAATCGACGGCTGCTTTGAGACGTCGACAATAATACACGAAACAACGCGGTCTCAGCTTGCAAATAATTAACGGCCTCGGTTTAATAGCTTTCGTAAAAATGGCGCTTGCAAATTATGAGACGATCGCGAGCAACAAAAATTAAAACCACGAATATTAATGACAAAAATCATGCTTTGCTTCTCTTTAAATACGACGTTTTTGGCCACTCCCTGGGCGTCCCGGGAGGTCGTGTTTCCGTCGATCTTCTTCCACCAATCGCTGCTTCGCTTACCTGTTTCCCCCTACTGTATGCTTCTTTAGCCACGCCTCTTGCTTTAATTTACTCTTAATTTCCACGCTTGCATGCCTTTTAACCTACAGTATGCTTTGCCGCCTCCTAAATCTTCTGTCTGGGTCGGGATTTCTGTACTTTCTACATGGGCAGGTGTGTTTACGCGTTTTGGAGGGGAATATTGTACCTACAGAATGTGTATCTTCATGTGCATTGCGAGGGCCAGGTGCCAATGTGGAAATAATTATGTCCGTCTTTAATTGGGTCAATGGGGTGTGGAATGATCAAAATAAAGTGCTTCACACGAATTTATGAGAATGTTTGGGTGTGAATTCCAGACACCCTTGAGACGATAGATTAATAAATGAAAATATATCTAATAAATGAATATCACATACTGTACAATTTGTATTTACACTAATGCTTCAGCATGTACGTTACGACCCTAATGCTTCAAAACTTTAGATTATATGTTGAAAAGAAAAGAAAAATTTTCTGGGTAATTTTTTTTTTCTTTTTTTCGATAGAGGCATTGCGCCAACAAGTTCAACATCTGAGTCTGTCGAGAAACATTCACACCAGGCTAGACCCTTTTTTTCAAATTTATTTTCACTCCAAAAATTTCCATATAATTTTCATTTCTAAAAAGTCAGCAACTTCATTGGTCGGCAGTTCAAAGAAGCAGGTATGCTACTACGTGCCAAAGGTCCTAGGTTCACGACCATCAAGCATTGGAGTTGTATGCTAAAAATCGTAGCCATGGGGAGCACCCTGATCTGGGTTGCCTTCCTGGTGTGGTAGTCCAGTGGTGAGGACATCAGACCGGAAGACTAGTAATCCAGGTTCGACTCCTTGAGCGTACTTTGAACATGGAAGTAGAATTCAATGGGTTGAAGCATTGGGTGTACGTTCTACATGGAAGTAGAATTCTATATGTGGAAGCTTCGGGCGTACTTTCTACACTCCCTGTATTGGGCCACGTACTTAACAAAATCTGGATCTTATTACATTGTTGACCATACTTTCTACACCCACTGTATCACATGGCATGTTATACGAATTTGAGTCGCCAGCTATACTTTCTACACCACCTGTATCACATTACACAGTTAAGCCAGGAAACTTTAATTTTTATGTTTTGCGCACGGGTATATTTTGTGTACTCCTTGTAGGGGCTCATAGAACTACTGAATTAGCCAAAAAATGAAAATTTACATGCTTTTCTCAAAAACACTGCTAAAATTTATGTTTGGATTTTCACTTTTGCTCAACAGCATATGTTTTAGTGGTGCGTCTGGCTATTCATTACATACGCTGCATGCCCGGCACTCCCCACCACCACCACCACAACAACCACAATTTCTGAACCATCCACGTGGCTTGGTTAGGGCAGTTGATAGCACATCTGCCTTGTATGCAGAAGGTTGATGGTTCGAGCCCCTCACCGAGCATTATTTTTCTGACGCACCAGCTACATATGACACATACACCTGACATACAGTTTGCTAGTTTGCTCAGCCGTGTATTTTAGCTGACATACAGCATGAAATTTCGTACCATTTGTCTGCTTGGCGCCTGTAATTGTGACAGGTGCAAAAAAACTCATCATGGGGAAAGACTAAAAATAGCAACAGACTTTCTTTTCAACATCAACAAATATTAATGTAATGGCAAATGTCGCAGTGTATGTCACACATTATGTTACCTTATATGTTGCACTCTTGAACATCTTAATGTTGCCACACTTTTGGAAAAAGCATATATGTCGCAACAGGTATGTCGGGAGAAATGTTGCTATGTGAACTGAGCTTAAAACCAGGGTTTGGAACCAGTTTATATAGTCTCCTTTAAGAATCAATCAGCCGAGACAGTTGCTCCACTGTCAAAGATGCCGAAATGGTTGAGCAAACCAAATCCATTGAAATGATCTAGCAAGTGACAAAGTTGACATGGACTTGGCACATGTGGAAGCACTTACCTTTTAACTTACCCTTGTCAGGCTGCAGATTTCAATCCAAAAGTTGAATTTTTCCCATTAGTTTGCCGAGTTAACAATGCCATTGTTAAGTATGGAGTCGGCAATAAAGTAATGTCCATTTTGGGCCATGCGTGTTATCAATCAACTTTTTTTTTAAATCTAGCCAACTAGTTGGTTCCTACTGTCCTTTTTATTGATACGTAAAACGAAGGGTTAGCCAGCCGACCATGTACGTCCTTGCACTCTGTATGAATAAGATATGGGCGGAACTGCACTACGGGCAACCAGAAATATATGGCAAGCATATGGTGAACCTGCTGAGTCCAAACATGTAGTTGAACAGTGGTTTGCAATGTTCAGGACTGGCATCAGCAGTATCAAAGATGAATTTTGTAGTGGACAACCAGCTGAAGTATAACGCGCAGACATCCAAGAACAGCTGGACCTCAATCCGAAAGCACCCTCAAGGGAAATGGCGAAGTTCTCACAGTTACCCACACTGCTATTGAAAATTAAATGAAGCCGAATAATGAAGTTTGCAAGCTGCCTCATAAGTTGAGTGATCACGCTATGCAACAGCATGTTATCATTTACAGGTCCTTACCTTCACAGTACAAAATCGAGCCTTTCCTTGATTGCATCATTACTGGAGATGAAAAGTCGGTTGTGTACGGGAGGCGACAATACTATTGGCCCAGTGGTAGCACTCTAGACTCTCAATCAATCGACCAGGGTTCAATTCCATCCACCAGCAAATTTTGTAAAAAGAGTTTATTGTCGCCTAACATAGTAGGTAGACTACCCAAACATCCCATTATTATGATGACTGTATTTTTCCTTCATTGTGTGCCTACTGGTGTTGTATTTATAAATGTAAGTCGAGGCATTGAAAGAGCAGGCAGGCAGGAGAGTTAGCCAGGGATCGACCCTAATGCACATGTTTCCAGGGCCCATGCTTACCCAAGAAACTTCTAATCATAGAGTACTTAAACCCACAATAATATAACCCAAATTAGAAAACCTTCAGTTTCCTAATTTCAATTCCCGATGCTTACCCAGGGTGAAGGGTACTGATAGTCTACTCCTAAGGAACCAGATAAGGTAACGTAATTCATAAGCATCAGTTAGGTATCACATAAGTTATCACATACCTTATCAGTGTCTTATCTGAAACTAGCAGTCAGATGATCTAAAAATTATGTACTGGTAATGTAAGACGTAAAGTGGTCAAAGATAAGAACTGATAAGACTTGAATTTCATGGTTTGCGTTCCTTTTTTGATTATTAATAGATAGTTATGCACAAATATACACAATAAGGTCGATTTGACATTCATAACAATCCTTTAAGGTAAAATAATGTAATGTGAAAATTTAGATTTCACAAACATTGTCATAACAAGTCATGGATAAAGTCACGTAATACCTAAGCCTAGCTAAGGTAACATCAGTCGTACTGATAGGGCATGTATAAGGTCACGTAGTTTACAAGCACTGTTTATGTAATATATAATAGGTACTGGTAGAAACAGATAAGGTCAGGTACCCAATAGGAATGTATAAAGTAATTTTCAGAAATCTGATATCCTGAATGGTCGAGTAGGACATAAAGTGGTCAGATATTAGAATTTGTTAGGTCCAAATTTGTTTGGAATTGGTGTATAACATTATGATTCTCCATTTCATGGCCTTACATTCACATAAAAATTAATTATATAACTCTTTTATTCTGCCCCTAGGCACAGAATGAATGAACAATACAGTGGTTATAGTAGTGCGACGTTTCAGTAGTCTACCTACTACCTTCCTTCGGTGACAATAAACTCCTTTTTACAAAATTAAATGGGAAGAAAATAACATCAGGCAAGCCTTCAAGAAAAATGGTTATTCCACACCAATCATTAACAAGGCAAATAGAACAAGAAATGCCAATGACCTAGAAAACACTGAAAACAAAGGCACTGTTGTAATACCTTACAGTTGCCAACTAACACAGAAACTGAAGTAAATATGCCACAAGTACGAGGTTCGACTAGTTGTCACAAGTAGAGACACAATCAGGGAAAGAATCAGCAAAGTAGTGCCACCTAGAAACAAAGAGGATACCCAGGGTGTAGTATACCAATGACACGTATTGGATAAACGCATTGCCATCGTAACCATCACCAAACACTGTTCGAAAAATAATGCTTGACCGGGATTTGAACCCGGGTCTCTGTGACTATAGTTGAGCATTCTTCCCTTTGAACTACCGAGCCAGTGTTGCGATTGTTACGAAGGGGTGATGTACGGCAGTGTGACATGTGACATTCCCCGCCCCCCTTGAAAGAAGGACGACCTCGTCTGTTGAAGATGCAGGTTCCTGCGGCCCACCAATGTGGGACCATCCAAGCCTCGCCATGTCATGTATTGGGTGAACACGTTGCCATTGTAACCATCACCAAACACTGTTCGAAAAATAATGCTCGTCCGGGATTCGAACCCGGGTCTCTCTGACTATAATGCACCGTTCTTTGATTTGAACTATGGAGCCAGTGTTGCGATTGTTACGAAGGGGTGATGTATGGCCATGCGACACGTAACACCATATACAACTTTCAAACAAGTTACTACAGGCCCCAATGGCCCAGTGGTAGTGCTCTAGATTCTCAATCAAAGGACGAGGGTTTAATTCCCTCCAGCTGCGAATTTTGTAAAAAGAGTTTTTTGTCACCTGAGGAAGGTAGTAGGTAGACTACGGAAATGTCCCATAATCAAAACCACTGTATTGTCCATTCATTGTGTGCCTAGGGGCAGAATAAAAGTGTTATCTTTTTTTACGTGATTGTAAGGCCAAGAAATGGAGAATTATTAGGGAACTGGCGAGTCTGTTGATGATTGTTGTGAATTTGGGCTCAATCAACATGCCTTGATGCTGGCTGACGGGAACATCTAGTTAGGATATTGGTGTTTTTTTGCGAAAAAAAAGAAATTCGCATGATGATTAGGACACAAATTCTATGCTAATGTTTCAACAATTTCGAAATTCAATGGAATAGCTCATTGGTTAATGTCGTGTAACCATACCTTTCCAGGTAGTCTCGGTGCACAGAGTTTTTTCCATCATGAAAAAAATGATGGTAATTTTTCCTTCAAGTATGGAATATTTTCACAAATTATTACTTTTCTACTCCAAAATGAAAATTTCTCGCACCATAAATTGTACAACTAATATTAAAAGCGGTATATAAGGTTTTAGCTGTGGCTAAAATTTCCCAACCTTGGCTTTTGCCAGAGAACTATTTACATTGGACGATTTACTATTAAACATCTGTTTATTTAACAATTGGATTGAACACCTTTACTCATTTGAATGATAATCTACATTAAGCCAAATAGGAATTATTCCTTCGCTAAAATTTCGCCCCGATATGGTGAACCATCGGCTTTTCTTTTTTATTTTTATAACTTTGTGTAATGCTTTCGATGTGCCGGAGAGGTACGTGAATGATGAAAGCGTTGCGTCAGCCTTCAATAAATATGCCCAAAGTATACACGCTATCGTCGGATATAACACAAGTTTGGGAGTCACGTTGAACAATGGTCTGAAAGTGTTGTTCTTCGAGCATAAGCGACACACTCGAAACAAAACCAGCATCAGATTGGATATCAATGTTGGTGAGCACTTTTATTTGCATGATCAAGGTAGTAAAATTTGACTGTACGAGAGGTGACTGTGTTGGGCTACTGTGGGGTCAAGATGAAGATGTAACTGACCTTTGGGTTTATACAAAGGAAGTTGCTACAGTTCTGACCACGGGCTAACAAAAACCTAACCACACCAAAACTGTTCCACACAGATTGTCAGATACCTTCACCAGTACTTCACTAAACCTCAGGCAGAACACTTTGGTACGTACCTCAGGAGCTCCTACCCAAGTCTCCACTCCTAATCTCAAAAACCTTACTCTAGGCTCATAAAACCATGCAAGTTACTGTCTCAATGTTGTATTGGGAAAACGAGGCTAAGTTGTCGAATAATACAATAAAAGTTAATATAAATCTGATGTCAGATGGTGATGCAATCATGACCAAAAACCAATGATAAAAAATAACCAACTAAACAGTGGTATTGCAAATCTATGTTAATTTGTCTTTTCTTTCTTGTCACTTTTCGCCGCGTCCACCACCTGCACACCAACACTGGAAGTTAAACACGTGCACCTACAGTAACCCTGCCCACTGTGAAACATGCACACACATTCTCACTCAAGTCCATTTTCTGATCGATTGTGAGCACAAATGATTTCTATATCTTATTATCCTAGAACATACCAACAAATTTTCCGGCTTAGGCCTCATGGGTAGGCAAACTGAGGCCTTGTGCAGTAGCATACTGTAACTTGTGCATCATATCATAAATTGGCAATAACACAACGACCACTCTACAAGATATAGGGAAATTGAAAAAGCTGACACATCTTTCCAATACCATTTTCATCAGTTCCATGAATCCGGTTATCTGCCAAAGTGTGAATTCATAGGGCGTTTCGGCCAATTTTAGTGCTTTTCATAACATGGTGACCATTTTGAAGAAACATCCGCATGCACACACCCGACCGAACATAGTGGACTATTCCAGGCTAATTACTGTAGGTTTGAAACTTGGTAGGTGCGTGTGTGAGTTTTTATTCTTATTAGTCACTGCTCCCCTGGGTTTACCAGAGACCCTGGCCACCCCCTCAGGGCCAAGAAAATCATCAAACACCCCCATTTGCACAGAAGCGGTAGTCGGCATGGGGTACGCGTACACCGGCGCGGGGAACAAAAAGCGGTTTTGAAAGTCGATAAGTGCGATAAACGATGAATAGAAGTGAAAACGGCTGTGCGGATTTGGGGAGACACGGTTCGCTTTCAGGGATGCGATTCATCTGGGGAAACACGGTTCGCTTTCAGGGATGCGATTCATCCAATTCGTAAGGAGCGATTTAGGGTTGCCATGGCTGCGATACCACATACACTTGTAGAACGCGGCGCGTATTTCTGGTTTCATCGATTGAGCGTGGCGAAGCAGTAAGTCGTTGACAGAGGGGTATTCTTCGGCGGAGCAGGGCGACCCTTAAAGTGCGGCCAACAGCATGAAAGAAGTCAGCCGTCGGAACCAATCTCCGTCCACCTGTAAAAAATTAAGAATGGTGGAGGGGTGATAATGATAATGAGTACCATAATAGGTGCGCTAGCGCAAGGGTTGATCGGCGGCAACGCATTCGGCCCAGAGATCGTCAACCTCGTGATGAAGCGGCGGTAACGCGGGGTCATCCTATTGCATCCGATCGGGGATGGCCAACTTGTATATCGGGGAAACCGGGAAGTTGAGCAGCTCGATAATCCGGTCAGTGAGGTTGCTCTTCATGGCCGAGGTGACAGCTGCTTGCAGTCGCTTGGGATCGTCAAACATGGATCCTGGTTTGAGAGCCGGATCTTCGTCGTCGGAAACGTCCGGTGATTTGTTCCACTCATCTTTTTGTTTCTTCTTCTTTTTCTTTGGCGCTTTCGGAGCGGGGAGAAGTTTCGGATGGGTTGTGCGCGTCAAAACTTTGATGTCTCGAAAACCGTTGGTTACCATTCCTAAACAAAAAGACCGACAGTGGTTGGATGCTGTGCAATCGTACATGAAAAATTTATAAGCTGAGAGAACTTCGTCTTGCATAATGGCGGGTAAGGCGACTTGCCATGTCGTTGGATATATTCGATTGGCGTAGTCGGGGGGTAAAACATCCGACAACGCGGTAAAACATCCGACAACGTGACGGATGCTTTACCCCCCGACTACGCGACACTGTGAAAAGCGGCGATAATGGATTCGGCGAGGTGGTCAATTTTGGCAGCATCCAGCGAGTCGTGGGGAAACAACGCAGGGGCGTCGTAAACCTCGGGGATGAAGCCCTAGCGACCAAAGGCCAAGAACAACAACAACGGATAGTAGGCTTCGAGGCCCGCATAGGCGAGGACGTCGGATTGCAAAAACGACGTCGTCGGGTTGTTGAAGAAATGTGAGGCTGCTGGGAAGCGTAGCGTGAGTTTTGAAACGTCCAGCGCCCACATGGCGGAAACGGTTGCTTTTAACGTACATTTTTCGGGGAAGAAGCCAATGCGTCACGCCAGCTGGTATAGCGGCAGAGATATATCGATGTTTCGGATAAAGCGGTACACGTCGAAATGATTGGCTTTTACGACGGGATCTTTGTTCTTCTTTTGCTGATCAGTCCGGAATTGGGTACCTAGAAGAGCATATATTCCCGCCCAGTCGTCGGCTCCATCGAAGGAAACTACGATGGTGTGTTTGCCGTCGACTAGGGAGATTAGTGCGGTCCAATCTTCCGGGGTAGCGGTGAATGTTTCGAAAACAAACATCGTGCCGTTCGGGAATGCCAGTTAAACATACCGAGGGTAGCTAGACACCGTGGAGTCGGCTGGCATGGGCACCGTAAACTGGAAGTGTTTCATATCGGCGGCCATGATCGATTCGGTGTCGAAACCGACCAGCGTGTAGCCACAGAAGTTTGGTGTGGGTTGGGCGGCCAAGGCCTGCCCCAAACTTCCAGGTGAGAGGAATATCGGTGGCTGCAACACATTCGGGGGTCATGCGTACATAGATATGTACCACGATTCCAAATCGGCGATGCCGGTCAGGCGTTTGACGTTGTTCTCGTGGCAGGCGAAGCTTAGATCGTTTTGGTGGGGCTGCTGCTCGGCCCAATGTACGTATCATTCGTTGACGTTAATTGATTCATGATACGGCGGGGGCTCGTCGGCAGTGGCAGTGGATCTGGTGGACGGTGTCGTCATGTTGAAAAATAAATTTTGAAGAGCGGCTGGAAAATGTGACTATTGCGGATGGAAGCGAAAAGTAGAAATGAAATAGTAAAAGAATAAGCCGCTGAAAGGTGAAGAAAGTGTAAAGTAGGAAAATGCAACACTACTGTTACGAAAAGCAACACAAACACCACTATGTTGATGGGGACTAAAATCAACCTTTCCCGATTAGTCTTATGAGAGTGATAGCGGCCAGGGTTGGGCAGAAATAAACTGAATGGCCTCGCGCTGAACAGTACCTAACATTAAAGAAGAAACCCCCTCCTATCGCAAAAGTGTGGGGACCGGGGCAAAGTGTAATGTGATGGTGTAAAATCGGCCGAGTTTGCTTGTAAGAGACGGGTCGAAGGAAGATGTTTCGAAGCGGCGTGATCTGCATCCTTGCTCGTCAACGAGGTCACCATGATCTAAATTAAACAAACGTGAAGATTATTTACAACGCAGCGTGATGAGTGGGGTATCACGAAAGAAAATTTCCAAAGCAAACTATTGCTGGTGAGAAGTGTGGGGCATATGTGGTCCACCTTCTTTGTTTTCGAATGCGTCCTTTGCAGGTCGTGGAACGAACGGTTTTAGATGCGTTATGGAGACCGTTTGCAGGCGGCCGGGCGCATCGAGGGAGTCGACTGTGATAACGTTTTCGGCTGCATGGGAAGCGTCCATGATGAGAAAAGGTCCGGTGAAGTCGGATTGGATTTTGTTGGCCTTGCACGTGTTGTTGAGAAGAACAAGGTCGTTGACGGCGAAATCACGTTTTCGAGCCTTGCGGTCGAAATATTCTTTGCTGGCGGCCGCGGCTGTGTCGAGGTTAGTTTTAATTGTTTTGTGCATCTTGAGTTGCACTTGCGTAAGAATATGCTGATAGGCGTCGTAATTCAATGGCAAAGTGAGTCGGCGGGCCCAATCGTAGTCGAAGGTGATGCGCGGTTCATATCCTCGTAATAAGCTGAAGGGCGAATGGTGTGTAGCTGTATGTGGCGTGGCGTTGTAGGCAAACATGGCGTAGGGCAAGTAGGGCTCCCAGTTGTCTGGATCGTCGGTGGTATACTTTTTCAGTTGGGCGATCAGTGTTTGATTGAAACGTTCGACCATTCCGTTGCACTGGGGTGGTATGCCATCGTTTTGACCTTGCGGATTTTGAGAAGCTCGCAGATATCTTGCATAAGCTTTGATGTAAAACATCCACCTTGGTCGGAGAGGAGGACGAGCGGGCTACCGTGCGTGAGGACGACATTGTTGATGAAACATTCCACTAATGTTGAAGCCTTTTGATCCGGTATCGGGTGCGCGGACACGAATTTCGTGAAGTAATCCTGAAAAACAATAACGTAAGGACGTTTCTCACCTATGGGCGAAATGTTGACGATGTCGGTTGCCACGATCTCAAATGGGTGTTTGGGTTGAATCGGCAACAGTGGCGGAGGCGGTGATGTGCGCGGCGTTGTTAATTGGCAAATCTTGCAAGTTTTAATCCAATCTCGAACGTTTTCTTCCATGCGGGGCCACCAAAAGTGAGCTTTAATCACTGCTAACATATGGTTTGATCCTTGGTGATTCAAAATTTTCGCGCCATGGAATTGATGAAGTGTTTGATCAACCATGGATGCGGGGACGACTAATTGTTTGACATCTTTAAGCTGACGATACAAAATTTAGTCTTCGAGGAAGAAAATCGGTGGATGTTTGGCGGCATTGTCCGTTCGGAGGGTGGAGATGATTTTTGCTATGACTGGATCCGCAGCTTGAGCTTTCAAAACTTCCTCGTGAGCAGCGATCGTAATGGCCTCGGCCGGGGGCGGTTCGTGGTCCACAGCTACTGGCATTGAATTAGAGAGTGTGGGTTGACTGATAGTCTTTTTGGTCATTGCACGGGTGAGGGCGTTGATTTTGGCGTCGACTTCCGTGGGCGGTGAGGCCGCTGCTGGGCGTAGTTCCAGTACCGTTAAGTCAGTGGCTGTAGTTGCACCAGCAGGGTGGAAATTCTTGCGGAAAATCGTGGCGGTCAAATTTTCGGTGTTCTGGATTGGGGTTTTGTCGCGATCATCTTTTCTGAAGAAGAAGTCGGCGCAAGCGTTGTCTTTACCCTTGATGTATTCAACCCTATAATCGTAGTCTTGGAGGCTGATCGCGAAACGTTGAAGGTGCGAGTTGCGGTGTTTTTCGTCTTTGAGTCATTCGAGTGGCTTGTGGTCGGTGGGAACAATAACTTTTTGGCCATACACATAGTGGCGGTACATCTGGAAGCCGTAGACAATGGCGAGGCATTCATGCTCAGTTGTACTGTAGCGGGTTTCGGCATCGATGAGTACGGGACTATTGTAGGCAATGACCCATTGATCGTTTCCATTTTCTTGATACAAGATTGCTCCAATGGCAGTCGTACTGGCGTCAGTTTGAATAACGAATTGAGCTTTGCCATCGTAGACCGGGTAGCGAAGGAAAGGTGTTGACGTAAGGGCTGATTTGATACCGTCAAATGCGGCGTAATGTTCGTCTGCAGCAATATACTGGGTGTCTTTGCGTAGAAGTCCATACAAAGGACTGGACAACGTTGCCAAATTCGGGATAAAGCGCTGACACCATTGGACTAGACCTAAAAAACTTTGCATACCTTTTTTGGTCTTTGGAAATTCATACTCGGCGATAGCTTCGACTTTCTCCGGATCGGCTGCGATTCCACGGGCGCTAAGAAGGTGTCCCAGGAATTTGACTTGCGGCAGCAGGAATTCGCATTTGTCGGGCCGAAGCGTAAGGTTGGCAGGGCGGAGGGCGTCGAAAAGGATTTGTAAATGCTCCAAATGTTCTTCGAACGAATTCGAGAAAATAATAATATCGTCAATATGAACGAGGCAAATCTTCCAAATGTATGGGCGGAGGATTCTTTCCATTAAGCGTTGGAATTCGGCGGGCGCGTTCTACAAGCCGAAGGGCAAAACTTTGAATCGGAACAAACCTTCTTGGCAGATGAAGGTTGTTTTATCGCAGGAGTCGGCGTCAAGGGGTACCTGCCAGTACCCTGCTTTGAGGTCGAGTGTGGTGAAGAATTTTGCGTGCCCCATGGCCTCTAAATAATCATCAATGCACGGGATTGGAAACTTGTCGCTTGGTGTAACGTCGTTTATTCCGCGGTAGTCAACAACGGGTCTCCATGATCCATCTTTCTTTTTCACCAGGAAGAGCGGTGCGGCCCAGGGTGAGCGGGATGGTTCGATAAAATCGTTGTCAAGCCTTTCCTGAATATGATGGCATACAATCGGTCTTTGCTCCATTGCGGTGCGATAATAATGACGGGATACGGGCTTTGCAGTGCCGGTGTCGATGCTGATGGTTAATTCGCTAGTGATAGTTGGTTTGTCGCTGGGGAGGCTGAACACATCACGGTGTTGTCAGAGCATCTTGAGGGCTTTTGCTTTTTGTGCGGCAGAAACATAAGTTTTTTGGGTCATTTTGTTTAGAGCCAACTCCAGCTTTTGTTGCGCGGTGTGGCCAGGGAACGATTTATCGAGTGCGGCCGGCTCGTGGTCTGTTAAATGGCGGTCAGCCGCAGCGGTTGCTATCTGGCAATCGGCATAGGTTTTGGAGTACTCTAGCGTGTGCTTTGCCATCGCGATGAGCTGATTTGGTCGGAGTTTGATGCTGTTTGGCGTATTGTTAATGAAAAGTAGGGGGCAATGACGATTGGTGATGTTTACAACTGCAGTTTCGACTGGAAGTTCTGCAGCTACGTTGTTGGTGGCGAGGGGTTGTACAATCACGTCGGGAATGGTCACCGATGTTGTGGGAAAAACGGTACTTTTGACCCATTGCTGGCAGTGTGGCGAAATCGAAATGGAAGCTTGGGCGACGAGAAAAATGGGTTCGGCAAGTTCCCTAACCTCCAGCCGCCAAGGGGGCGGTTGGTGTGGGTTAGGTTGAGCCTGCCGTATCGGTTATTCAGCTTCAATTTCTTCGGGTTGGCTGAAAATATCCGATTTATCATCATAAAAACTTACTCGCTCGTCCTCTGGGATTTCTTCTAAGACATTGTCGTTAGCCGTGTTTAGGAACAACTCCGTTCGAGGGCGGACCGAGGCGATTACTTTGAGCGGCAGTTTTACGTCTTGGATTTCTATGTAATTATCTTTAAAATTCAAAATGGCGTGGATATCTGGGTGTGCGAGAAAGTCGGTCCCGATGATACATTGGTCATTCCCGTCGTCGTCGAGAATTACGCATTTGATCATGTGCTCTCTGAACGCGGATTCCATCGTGACGACTACTGGGCCATGAGCGTTGACAATGGCGCCATCGGCTACATTGATTTTTCCGCAAATCGGGAGTTGGAGCGATTGCTTGTCGAAAGCGTGTTTGACCAATCCTCAAGACAAACCGGAGCATTGGGCACCTGTGTCGATGAGCGTGTGTGCTTTAACGGCTCCGATCTTGATTGGAATTTGAAAGGCTCTCGTGGAAGCGTACTTGCGGACAAAGGATTTGGAAGATGGCGTAAGGTTATCAATTTGACAAACGGATGAGCGGATGTGGCATGGGTCCTGAAAAGCCCGGCCCGTTGCATTCCAACAGACTATGCGGGGGCTGGCAATCGGTGCGGCGGAAGGGATTTCTTTGGATGGAATGACCATATTGGCCATTGACGTCGATTGATTGTTAGCGCGTTTTTCGAGCGCGGGTGTTGACGCGGCATTCGGTGGCGGAAGTGCGGGTAAGGCTAGTTGTAACTCTGAGGATTGAGAACTGGTGCAACGAGTCTGTTGGCCTTGTGACGTATGGGGCCGGTACAGCGTTGTAGTGAATATGTTGCTCCCAAGATGCTGGGAATTGATGGTTTGGATAGACGGCGTAGGTATTCTGAACAAAATCATTTGGGCGCTGTATAGAATTACTTTCATAAAAATGGTTTCGCATGCCGCGGGCATAGCTTATTCCTCCTTGGGGCGGTCCTCCGCAGGGGGGTCTCCAATCGCGCTGGCTACGGATGTCATTCGAATTGGTTCGTAGATCAGCTTGCCGTGAATGGGCGGCGTAGTTTAGGCGGTTTGGTTCTTGGCGAGATAGTTGTTGAGCATTTTGCCCCTTGAGGCAAACACAATCTTCGGTGTGGTGGGTGCGGGATTTATGAGCGTCGCACCAAAGACCTGGAGGTTGCATCGTGTGCGCGTGGTCTCGGCTGGCGGATCGGTCGAAACAATTGGCGTACGGCTCTCTGTTTTGAGATTGATGACGCGGGCTGTGTTGCCTATTGGTTGGTAATGTTTCCTCTGGGCGTTGTTGGGATGTTCGTTCCTCATAGTCGCGATCATATCTTTGAATCAATTGTTCCAATAGCATCTCCATGCGCGGCGGCTGTGGCGGCGGTGGTTCAATCGCTTGTGGTTGGAAAGAGACGAATTTAGCGGGTGGCGGTGTCAAATTTTGAGGCCTGCGATCCGTAGATGGTGAGCGCTCGTGGTAGCGGTGTTGAGGGCGATCCATGCTGTGGCGGCGTTCAAAGCAGCGGTCAAATGGCTGCGGAGACTTCAGTGGTGGTGCGTCCTGATCGGCTTGGTTTAGGAGGATGGGTCTTTCCGCGGTTCCAATTTCGGCTTTGGTTGCGATGAGGACACTACGGGCTTTAGCTACAGCATCCGCCAATTGTTGGACATTCGTAAAGCTTGTTCACCAATTGTTAATTGATAGAAAACAGGCATTTTTGTCAAAAAGGTTTCAATTACTTGTTTGTGCCGAAAGGTTTGATCTTCATGCTGATACAATAGTTGTACATAAGTCATTACCTTACTCAAAAATGGGGCGGGTTCTTCTCCGACTTCGGGGGTGATTGACGTGAGCTCCCGTTTGAGAGTCATCGGATTGCAATCTGGGGCCAATTGGAACATGAGCAAATGTTTGGCGTCCTCGTACCAAGTCATATCTTGGATCATATCGCTCGGCGTATCGCGGGTAAGTCGGCGTAGTGCGCTCATCTTTACATGGTTGGAGGCGTCATAGCCAAATTCGTTTTCCAGGCGGATGAAGAAGCGTAGCAGACGTTTATTTGTCCGATAATCAACGGGCGCATGTTGTCGACAATTGTCTTGATGCGGCTATCTTCTTCGCGATGAGATGTGCGCGGCATATCGTACCGAGGTTGCGGGTGGTCATAAAAATCGTCTGATGGGTAATCTGAGAAACCGAAATGGTTTGCCGCGGGCGGTTGGTGCCTTTGAAGCGCGGAAGGGTGTAATTCTTAACCGGCGCATGCGGTGCGGGCCAATTCATTATTGTACAGGGTATCCATCGACGGCGCTTTAGGTTTGACTTGATTTGGTAGCCTGCCAAAGACTGGAGCTGGTTCAGTTTCACTGAGAGTTTCGTTGGGGAAATATCTCTTGTTTCCTCGCCATGAAACCGTGAGGACACCGGCGGCGGTCTTGGTGTGGGCAGATTGGGGGCATTAGTTGCGGCGGCGGTTGTAGAAATCAACTGTTGCATTTGCTCGGCGAGGGCGGCGAAGTGCGCGTTTGTAGCTTTGGTTTGTTCCTGGATTTCGTGTTGGATGCCTAGTTGCTGGGCTTGAAATTGATCAGAAATGGCGCCGATAATTTGATCAATCGTTTGCACAGTAGGAACATTGTTGGTTATGTGCGCGGCGGCGGTATTGAGTTGGTCCAGCGCGTCGCGTGCTTCAATCCGAAAGTTTTGGACTTCGTTGGCGTTTGCGATGGCTAGGCTGCTGCGGTGATTGTTTACTGAAGCACGGGTGGCGGCTGGGGCCTGCGGTGGATCGATATTGACAAAGGATTTGGAAGAGTCAGTTCTGGCAACGGTTTGATCACTGTTATTTTGGCTCGCGACGCTTGGCCGCGGCATTTGCGGTGCGGATGGTGCGTTAGGGCAATTTACGGCGGCAATGAGGGGGTTTTGATTTAGCGGCAGCGGGAGTTGGGAATTGATCATCGCCGCAGTTGCGGGAATGAGCGGTACTTGCGGTTGTGCCGTCCCGTCTGGCGCAGGGGTACTGAAAGTAGATAAGGGCGGATTATGGGGCGGGAGGCTTACCGTGGGTACCGCTGTCGATTGCCCAATATTTGACGGTCGCGGCAGTAACATTTGATCAAAACTTAGGGCGCGGCGTGCGGCTGTGGCGGCGTTCGGGGAACTAGATCGCGACGGAAGACGTGTGAGGTCTGGTGGCGTATGACTTACTTTTGGCATCTTTTTTCGCAGGGTATAATAACCTAATTTGTAACCTTTGGCGCAGCTGCGGCGGGGTCGAATTTTGGACTCTTTGAGCATTTTCGGATGCAACGCAACAGCCGGGAAAGGCAGCGTACAATCCAAGCGGTCACCAGTGTTGTATTTGCCCGTTTGGTCGGGGCGATAAGCCCTGGGCAGGCTTGGGATTCTGAGGTTGCGTCCTTAATGTACGTGTTTCCCACACCCACATTTACCCGATAATTTAATTACTGGTACTTAAACTCCAACACTAATTGTCCCAACAATTAAAGAAAGCCTAATTTCTTTAATTGTCTCCCTTATTGCGCAAGATCGAAAGGCGAGAGTTTTTTCTACCTTTTAATGTTACGCCATAAAATAAAAAACACTTACGTGAACAAGGCGAAGACGGGCGAGAAAAATAACACAAAATCTACTCCCACGCACGGGCGAGAAAAGACGAAAGGTGCGTGGTGGGAGCCGGCTAGTAATGACTAGTGGTGGCCAGCGGGGCGCACAACTAGTATGAAACGCATAAAAAATATGACAACGATAATGATAATAATGAAAAAGAGAGACCAGCACACGCGTACTGACGTGCGCTACAGTAAGATGGCTGCTAGTGGTCCGCGTTGCTCTCTCCACTTGCCACCTGCGGGCCTCTAACGCGCTTTGACAAAAACGATAAAAATCAGCGGAAAACACACTACAACAGTTCCTCCATAACTGAGTGAAACCCAAAGTACCCCACGGGCAGTGCTAAGTGTGACCAATTGAGTCATTGTAGTGTTTTGTACCAATTTTAGGGATAGAGTGAAACCTCCCCAATTGGTGGGCAAATAGCAAGGCTGATGGTGCCCTGGTCAACACAGCATTAATATATTCCAAATTGTGCACCCACAAGCCCAGCCATCTAAGGATGATAGCAACTACTGCACGAGATAGTAGGGGCATAACTGGACTGGAAATAGTTGTGAAAATACTGAAGAACCATAAGTCACATGTAGATGTGTTGTATTTGAAAAAATTGATGGCATAGAGGAGGTAGGCAGCAGGCAGGAGAGTTAGCCAGGTATTGACTATGATGCACGTGTTTCCAACACCCACACTTACCCAAGGAACTACTAATCTTAATTGTTTACACCCCCCCCCCAATAATATAACACAAGTGGAAAAGGAGGAGATGTTTCTCCTATAAAAATTTCACCTAATAAAAACAGCAACCTACATAACCAATACAATAATTGTGAAATGGGCGGAGCTATACGAAGGAATATTCTACATGCTAAGGAAAACTAAAGGCATGGGGTATGGCAACTAATATGAAAAATATGATAATAATATTATTAGAGAGAGCTTACTGCACAGGTACCAAATCTAGGCTACAGTAAGACATGCCAAAGTGGTCCACTCTGCTCAATCCAAATTCCATCTGCGGGGCGTCCTCTCAAAATCGACAAACTATTACAAAAATGGTGAAAATCACACTACAACACCGCTCCCCATTGTCGTAGACCACCTTGAGCGAATGTCACTTGAACAAACAAAAC